>LOJH01049034.1:0-12928 GCA_001685095.1 Ellobius talpinus
TTGGAAGAGCAGGCAATGCTCTTAACCTCTGAGCCATCTCTCCAGCCCCTACACGCTATTCTTTTGAGGACCCCAAAATACTAACAGATTATGTGCAAGAAAATAAGGAACAGTCTCTTTCCTGCCAGCGAAGCTAGACTCTGGCCACTGTCTTTCGCTTTGGGCGTAGGGGTCTCTACTGGTAGATAACAGCATGGATAACTCTTTCTAAAATGTGCCCAAACAGAGCCAGAAAAGCAGCTGCCTTGTTTGGATAAGAGCCTCCTTCACAAGGAAGAGTCCTGGCCACCTATTACACACACCGGAAGATAAGCCGAGACTCCCCCTTGGCAACAGGGATTGGGGCCATTTCCCCTCAGACCTCTGTACCTGCTTTCCCTCCCCTAACTGCATAGATTACCCACTCCTAGAAGCCAAGACAGATTTGGAATCATTACTATTTAGAGTCTAGAGCTTGTCATGAAGGCGTGATGGTTTCTAACAAACAGTCACGGGGCCGCTGTGAGTGACCGCATGATCTCCAGCTCACCCATCCATCTTATCGGGTAATGAAAGTCCCCTCTATCCCCGAAGCCACCGCTGTTCCCATGCCCTCAATTAGAGCTGGGCAAACACACCCTTCAACCCCATTTCTTGGTCTGGAGCTGGCTCTGACGTCCATGCTGGCTGCAGCTCTACCCCCACACACTCTCAGGCCAACCTAGCCAGAGGCGGCTGGGGAAGTTAGGAGCAAGAGCTGGTGATGGGCAACCCTCGGTGACCTGGGCAGCTGGACATCAGGCAGCTCTTCCTCAGCATCCCATCAAGTCCACGCTGCCTCTTTCCCCTGAATCTCCCCAAAACAGTGAGACATGTCCTCCCCAAGGGCATGGGCAAAATTCCTGGAGGTTGGGGGAGGGGTTAGTTGGCCAGAGTCAAATCCTAGAGATGTTTTTTGTCAGTCCCTACACCTAACCAAGTCCCTAATAGGAGCTCAAAAAATAGTCAAACAACTTACAACCCCAAACAATGAGGTTTGGGGGAAGGGCACAAAGAACTCTAAGCTCACTTACAACCCCAAACAATGAGATTGTTTTAGGGAAGGGCACAAAGAACTCTAAATTCACTGGGCGGTGGTGGCGCACACCTTTAATCCCAGCACTCGGGAGACAGAGGCAGGCGGATCTCTGTGAGTTCGAGGCCAGCCTGGTCTACAAGAGCTAGTTCTAGGACATGCTCCAAAGCTACAGAGAAACCTGGTCTTGAAAAACAAAACAAAACAAAAAAAGAACTCTAAGCTCAACCTGAAGAACTGTATCAGGCACAAAGTGTTAGGATGTCAGGGAACCCAGAGTGTGCTCCCTGGTCCCAGGCAGTTACACTTCCTTCAGCCCCACCGCTTCCCAATGCGTGGCCATCAGCTGTGCGCTCAAGGCTCTCTTCAGTACTCTCTCCTGGACTATGCATAAAGGGAAAAATGACTCTAAGAAGGCTGAGGGCACTTGGGAAATGAAGGGACAATAGTCTATTTTGACAAGATGGTGACAGTCCACAAAGGACTCAATTAATCCTCACAAAAGGTCTGGGAAGTGGGTAATCGTATGTCCATCTAACTAAGAAGTCTCTGAAACATGGAGTGACTGAGTAAGGTGTAGAGTTTGAATTAACTTAAGCCAGGGGAGCAAGGCCAGAGCACAGGTAGAGGCAGGCTGAGAGGCCATGGGCTACCAAAGGCTCCTACCCAAATAATGTCTAGAAGGCTCGCATATCAAAGAAGTTTCCTGGGCAGGCATGATGCCCATGCCTGTAATCTCAGTTCTTAGGAGACAGAGGCCAAGGATTGTTTCAAACTCAGAGAGCCTGGTCTATATTGTGAGTTCTAGGCCAGACAGGGCTAGGTGGTGAGACCTTGTCTCAAGCAAAACCAAACTAAAAAAGTAGTAAAACAAACAGACAAACAAGGGGCTGGAGAGATGACTCAGTAGTTATTACCACTTAGAGTTCGTGCAGAGGACCCGGATTGGGTTCCTAGCACTCAAATGGCATCTTACAACCATTTCTAATTCCAGTTTAAGGAGATATGCTGGCCTCTTTGGGTCTCTGGGGGCACTAGGCAAAGCTGTGGTGCAGACACACACATTTAAGTACACTAAAAAGCTTACTTTGTTCTCATGCACTTCTGTATTATTCCCCAGACTACGATCCCCTTTGTTCCTTGTTACCTGTAGGGAGGGCAGGCAGCAATATTCTTGGAAAACAGAGACGCGCATATTTTCTCTCCTCACAATTTATCAGTAGTCATACAAGCTAAAGGCAGAACTCACATGAAAACCAACTTCCCGATGCCATGGTTCTGGAAGCCTTCAGCCATTGAAAAAGGCCTACCTGCAGTGTCCTGGTATCCATGAGAGTAAGTAGAGTCCCCTCTCATTGGTTTTTGTCTGTTTGTAAGGATGAGCCCATGGCGTATTGATGATGAGTAGCCCGTGTGTGTCTATACTTAGACTGTCTGATCCTGGACAGCAGGTAGTTGGGGAAGGACTCAACCCTTTAGTTAAGGTGTATCTGTTATATGGTATGTGGCAATTGTAGTTCCTGATTGCTTAGGGTGCTTTGATAAACTTCCTTTGGGGAAGTGGAAGTGGTCTGCACAGACTCGCAGACAGTCTTTTCAGCAACATATTAAGAGTAGAAGAGCGAGGCTGGCACATATGAACACTGTATGAGCATATCTCTAGCCCAAACCTTTGAGGCTAGGTCCATCGAGCCTGAGGCAGAACCAGGTGACATGCCATCTTCAGAGCGATGAGGTGAAGATGGACTCTGTAGGCCTACCCAGGTCTGTCCATTTCTGACAGAACAGCACCCTGAAGCTTGTCTTCTGCTCATAGGAGCTTATGACCACTGGACCTGCAGCAACTCCAGGATGGCCAAAGACTTTGGTCCATGCCAAGAGCAAGGCCTGCATTCCTGGTCCAAGTGAGCCTTCAACAGGAAGGACTCAAACATTCAAATTCTTTATCCTATTTTCTCCAGCCCAGACCCCAGACCCCCAAAGCTCTCCAATATGTGGTTAACAATGGTGTAGGGATCTGCTTCCTCTCTTCTTGGATTTGAGAGTTGGAAGCCTCAAAATACATAATGTCCAGAGCCATGGTGGGACAGGGTGAGAGGTTGCTGGGCAGTGGTGCCCCAAAGCCAGGTTGGGCACAGAGCCTAGGGAGTATGACATCATGCCTCTGGGTAGATGCCAGGTCTCATCAGTCACTCCCCACTGGATCCAGGGGGTGGCGGGGCGGGGGAGAGATGTTTGGCTCTGAACACAGATCTATTTGAAACCATACCCTTCCTGCCCATCAGTGGAAAAGCCCCAACTTTCCCAACCCTCTCCCAAGACTCCTGCTTCCCTTTGTTCCTCCACTTGCTTTTGGAAAGGGTTGTATGTACAAGAAAATAAAGTATTAACAGAAGAGAAGATGCAGGTGGACCGGAAGTGGATTCCTGGAATGACAAGGGTGTGTGCTTTTAAATATGTGAGGTGGGGTCCGCAGGTAAAGATATTCCTGGCACAGAGCCAACAGTGCTGCTGACTAAGGGGCCTGATAGCTGGTGCAGGAGTTTGACCTGGCCTAGGGCCCAGAGGCAGCTCAAGGTCTACTGAGGAAGGGAGGCATAGTCCCTGGAGTGGGTCTAAGTGCTCAGCTCACTCCTGTCCACAAGAATCCTATTGAAGAAAATGAGACAACACGGCCAGCCTTACAGCTTCTCATGCTTAAACCCAGCTGGACTGACACACAATGTCCCAAGGCTCCAGGAGCTCAAGTACAGACCTGGAGTACAGTAGCAAGGCCCAGATTCTAATGCCAGGTCTAGAACTGCGTTGACACCTAAGCACATGTCACACCCTGCTTGTGCCTCTGTTTCCCTTTCTGCAGTATCAAAGCCTCTAAGACTCACATTCTGGCTTAATTCAGGTTCCAAGGAAATCAGTGCCTACAGTTTTAGCTGTTCTGGTGGCCTGCGATGGATGGAACTAGGCCCTGGGCTCTGGGCCCACTGCAGACTGGAAGAGCCCTCCAGAAAGGAAGGGACGAAGCTGACTCAGACTGCAGAACACAGACAACCTTTCCCCCAGGCTGCCCTGGTCGTGACTATTAGCCACTTCCGCTGAACCATTGCAGATCTTGATGCATCCATATTGCTCTAGTCATGACTGCAGCTGAAACAGACAGGCTTCCTTCAGGCCTGCCACACCCAGGGTCTCACTGTTAGTGCCTTTGAAAAGGTAGTAGAGGAGTTAACTGTTCCCCGGGGTGAAATGCTGACCAGTGCAGGGTGGAAATCAGTGGATTAAGGCCTCTTCTCCAGAAATGACTGGAGAAGAAGCATTTCAAATTGCTCTTTGGTCACTTCCAAGGTACGGAGCCACAAGAAGTCCTGAAGGGCAGCTGATTTAACAATCCTTGCCCTCAGGAAGGATCACTTTCTAATCTGCCCATAAGCTTTAGGCTCTGCTGTTTGGAAAACCAGGGCTAAGATACTTATCTGTAAGCTGGGCATGGTACAAGTCTATGACCTAGGCTCACAAAAGGCTGAAGTGGGAAGACTGAAGAGTTTGAGGCTAGCCTGAGCTAGACAGTGAGTTTAAGGCAAGCCTGGACTACACAGTGACATTCTGATTGAAAATAACAGCTCGAGGCTGGAGGGAATGGCTCAGTGGTTAAGAGCCCTGACTGCTCTTCCAGAGGAATCGGGTTCAATTCCCAGCACCCACATGGCAGCTCACAACTGTTTCTAACTCCAGTTTCAGGGGGTCTGACACCCATGGCAAAACACCAAAGAACATAAAATAAAAATAAATAAATTAAAAAAAGAACCTGCTGTACATGGGTTACCAACTATCATAGAAAGGGCCAAGTCCTTGAACCTTCAAGTTTATTGTACATTTAAAAAAGTTCCAGTCAGTTCAGGAGAGAACTGATTTCACACATGTAAGCCATGTGTGCGCATGCACACACTAAATAATATTTAAAAAATAGAAGGCACAAAAGGATAAGCATACCGTCTAGAGAGAGCGTGGTTGCCTAGCATGTGTGAGACTGTGGCTTCCATATTTAGCACTGTGAGTAGATAAATAAAAACACTTCCTTAGCTTCTTCTCAGAGATAACTCCTGTAACTGACCTTTAAGTTCTAATTGAGGAAACTGAGGCGCAAAGAGCTTTATTGACGTGGGCTAATTAGGCAGCTACTAAGTGCTATGCTCTGAGATTCAGATCTTGGCCTTCTAGTTCCAAGTCTGAGATTTCTGTTCTGTTTCCCAGTGTGAGCTATCCCGTGGGACCTCTGCCGCCACTGTGCTCAGAAAACAGTCCAAAATGAGCTAGGTGAGCTAAGTCCACCCATCCATTATTTGAAGGTTGGTCCAAATAACCTGAGCAGCAAGGAAGTCTGAGGGAAATGCTAGGAGGCTACAGGTTGCTCCAGGACCACAGAAAGATGCTACTGCATACATATGAGACCACGTATGAGAAACATACACATGGGACCACGGAAAGAGCCTAGCAAGACACACTAGGCACTCCAGTTAACCCCATTTTTGCACTTGCGCTTCTTCAGTTCCTGCCTCTGCCAGCTATGGAGGGAGCATTTAGGCAGGGAAGCATGACTGTCCTTCCCTCTCCATTCTGGATGGCCGCAAGGGGGGACCTTCTATCTGGTAGCCAGGGGCCCTGAGGGAATCTGAGGCTGGGCAAAGGGCCCAGCGTGTCAGTTCCCATCACAGCCACACAGTCCAGCATGAGTCACCACACATTCAGCCAGGTGAGTCATGCAGGTCGGACACTCTGAGGACAAGAGGTGGCTGGGCACAGGATGCTATCACGGGGCTAGGGAGGAGTAAGGGGGTCCACCTTTTGGCCAGTCACGCAGTGAGTGTAGTTTCTACTGTTCATGTAGGGCAATTTTGCTAACAGGACCACTGTTCTACCCTGACCTTTAGCCTCGCTCCTTCCTTTCAGAAGTCCACAGCTCTCCTTAGAATATGGGTTCTTTGTCTAAACATAGGCAAGACATCTTTATGACCCCATTCCCCCACTGCGCTAGTCTGATGGTCAGAGGACGGATGATGTTTCCCTGTCCTGTCCCCTGTACTAGCTAACCAGCAAAATGAAGGTGGGAACAGCTGCTACTTCATCACTGGACGTGGCGTCAAAAGGACTCAGTACACTGTCTGATGACACGGATGTAAGAAAAGCAAAAGAATGACCTAGGCCAAGCTCGGCACAGTGGTCATAGCCAGTCGTGAT
The DNA here is from genome assembly GCA_001685095.1 of Ellobius talpinus. Taxonomy (NCBI): domain Eukaryota; kingdom Metazoa; phylum Chordata; class Mammalia; order Rodentia; family Cricetidae; genus Ellobius; species Ellobius talpinus. The sequence continues at coordinate 6,287 of LOJH01049034.1, forward strand.
GGCTCACACTTGAAGTTCAGTACTAGGAGGCCAGTTCAAGGCCAGTGAATTCCAGGTCAGCCTGGGCTAGGGTGTGACTCTTGTCTTTTTTTTTTGACTCTTGTCTTGAAACAAAACTCAAACAAGGTGGAATGTATGAACTGAGGAGAGGGACTCCAGGAGTCCTAAAGCTGAGTGCTGACTCGGAAGCATTCAGTTTTAATATTTAAACTTCAGATACATGACTGTTTTGTACATTTCACAGTAAAAAAATGCTGAGAATAAATAAACTATAGTAAGTTACTTCAGCACTTGTTAGGTGTGTGATCTAACATGGACTCAAGGAATCTAACAGACCTTTGGAGGCCCCTACGACACAATGCATGTACATTAATGTGCTCGACACACTATGAAATGTAGGAGGAAAACTTTAGCTTCCCAAGGTGGGTGGTCTCCTGGGGGAGATGATTTAAGAATGGACTACTTAGGTCAGGCAGTGGTGGCACACCCCTCTAATCCCAGTACTTGGGAGGGAGAGGCAAGTGAATCTAAATCGAAGGCCAGTCTGGTCTATAGAGTTCCAGAACAGCCAGGGTTACTCAGAGAAACCTTGTCTTGAAAAAACAAACACACGAATGAATGAATGAATGAATGAATGAATGAATAAAAAGGACTACTTAAGTTTGTGAGGACTTTAAGACTTACTGGACAGAACCATGTATCTCTTTTTAGATACACTGTTATCACTTTTAAATGATTGTGAATTATGTGTGTGGGAGGTGTGAGTGAGTGCAGGTGCCCAAGTGGCTGGAGGTGACCGACAGAGCTAGAGTTACAAGAGGTTCTGGGCCACCTGACATGGGTGCTGGGTTCTCTGTAAAGGAGGTATGTACCGTTAAAGTCTGAGTCATCTCTCCAGCGCCCTACTGTGTATGCCACAGGAATAGCTTTAGGACCTCGCCCCCCCCCCAAAAAAAAACAAACCAGAATAGTTCGGGATGAGATAAAGTCAACTCCTCTCGGGGGCTAAATAGGAGGAAGTGGGTGCCATAATGTGGGCCTCTTCCTCCTTAAATCAGCCACTCTAGTTACACCCTGGTCCCAGAAACACTCACCAGCTGTCAGAGCCTGGACCTTCCACGGATGTGCAGCCAGGGCTCTCTGGTATGCCCGCCAGAGTGCCATGCCTCCTGCCAAACCAAGAGGAGAAGTCACTCCACTGCCCATCCTCATAGTAAAAACCACGCCTGCCATTTCCTATGCTCACTCTCTTCACTTTGAGAATCTGTAAGTGACAGAGGCCTCACAAAGGCTGCTTACTGAGCGGTGTCCTGCCTCAAGACCAGACCACTTCAGACAACTGGAGAAGAGGCAGTCGGGTAACTTTAGAATTCCCAGAGGCTGCCTCTGCTACCCCAAACCTGGTTCTGAAGCAAGGCTGCCTGAGGGCCTGCAGACCTGATCCAGACACTCATGAGGTCAGGTTTACTCTAGCTTCCATCCAGAATCTAGGTTTCCTCGCCCCACCCCAGGTAAACTTGATAGATCTCCAAAAGCAGACTCAGTTGGAACTAAGCCGCATCCTTTCTGAGTGCAACTCCACACCGGAAATAAACCACGATCTGAGTCTGGAAGGTCACATGACTTGCAGGCACTTCTGGCCCACAGCGCTTCAAAGCACCGATGGCCAAGTATCCTCCACTCACCTGAATGCTAGCAATGCGTGGAAGCTTCTCCCACGTGACTGGAGCTGGCCGAAGGACTTCCGTATTGAGCCCCGCCCCTTCCGTCCGCATGCAGCCTGCCGTTTGGACACTCGCAATCCAGGAGAAATGGAAATGTCTGGGGCCCTTGATACCCATTAAGGTCACCTAGTGGCTAGCCCCCTTCTTGTGGATGGCACCATATATCAGTGTGGAGTCTGGTCTGTACTTCCGTATATCTCGTCTGGTCCCGGGCTCCCAGGCTGTCAGCCTAGAGGTTCCCACTATCCCAGTCTCCCAGAGTTAGCCCGGTCTGGATCCCCTTTTGTTTGGAAACTTGAATGCTGGACTCGAACTTGTTCTATATTTGTACTTCATAACAAAATATTAAGCTTTGTCCTTAAAAGCGTGCACCACCACCACCACCCAGCCAAAATATCCTTTTCAATATACAGTCGACTTCTACTGGCATGGGAGAACCCGAGAGTGCCTGTGTTAGCTCCGTAAATGAGGCTGCCCAGCCTGTTAGGCTCCTCAAATTCTAGATGTGCAAGAGTGAACCTAATAGTTTTTATGTTTCTGGAGTCATTTTAAGCAAAAAGGCATACAATTGTTTGAAAACCAGTTTGGGGACCCTTAAGTCTTTCTCCTGCTGTAATTTACCCAACCCACTGCAATTACCTTCCCCAGGTAAGTAAAAATGTATCTACTCCCATGTCTTGAGAAAGCTCAACTTTCCTGTTGTCTGCCTACACCCAGCTCATATGATTACAGGAGGATGAATCCTATTAGCTACTAGAGAATTCAGATTCCTGTGTATAGAAAATGCTAATGGAATTTATATCAGTAGATGTAATAGGTCAAATGTGCAAGGTTGGAAAAGTATTTTTAAGAAGTGTATGGATTCAAATCTCAGTGCCAGTTTTGGTAGTTATATGACCTTATTTAGATTGCTCAGCCTCTCAGAATCTAATCATTACATAAAATAGTATAAAGTTCTTAATGCTCAGTAACACATGTAAAGCACACAAAATAGAGCAAATTTATCCATCCAGCCTTCTCCTCTAAAACACGAAGTCCTGGCCCTGTCCACCATACCCCTCCTTGGAGAAATACAAAAAGTTCCCAAGTGAAATTCGATCTGGTTTTTCTTTTTTTTGGAGGGCAGGGGGTATAGGGTGGGTGGGAACTGAACCAAGCACATGCTCTTCCATTGAGCTACATCCCCAGCCCTGGTATGGGATCTTGAAGGATGAACAGGATTTAGGTGATGCTGGGAAAAGACAACTGGAGGTGACAAACTAAGCTAAGGCACAAAAGAAGAGCAGGAACCAATGGATTATAAAGTGGATATGGAAGGAAGGAAGAAAAATGAGAAAAGAAAAAGAATAGAGCAGAGAACATCGTCCACATTGTCTTCTGAGTTCAACATAAAGGCTGACTTGGTATCAGGAGCAGGGCTGCTGGCACCAGCCTACAACCTCAGTCTTTAGCTCCCAGGCCCCACCTTCTCTACCACTGGAAGTAGGGAAACAAGGATGAACTGTGTCAAGGGGCTGCTCTGCAGGACAAGCCAAGCTTCTCTGCAATGGAAGGCACTTCTTTATTAGTTCAAAAAGCAAGCCTGACACAGCCAAAGCTGGATCACAACAGACTGGTACAACACTTGGCTCCTTCACACCAACATGGGTTGTGGTCCTTCTGTGGCTTAAGGACCTGAGTTTCCTACAGGCCTGCTTTCTCTTTTGTATAGGAAGGGGACTGAACTACTTGATTCTCTTCTGAAAGATTTTCTGGTATTTGATAAATCTTCTATACTACTCAGGCAGAAGGCTGTACCCAGATATGACAGACCAGACTTGAGTGTGCTAAAGTCTAGGTTTGTTTCAGGCAATACTAATCTGGACTGCATCCCTTCCAAGAGGAAGCGGGCGACCTATCTGCTTCCTATTTCCTAGTAAGATGGTCTAACTACTTCCTTCCAAACCTCAGTCTGTACCCCTACGTGTTCCATGGCTGTGACTTGACCATTTCCCATCACTGGGCTGCCTGTGTTTTCGAGGCAGTATCAGTCATATGAGGTGCAGCTATCCACGAGAGGACTCTATCCAGATGACAATACATTATTGGGTTCTAAGTACTTTCTATACAGTTTAAACATGTTTAATATGTCAACAGTGTGACCATATCATGAAGATAAAAAATCATGACTTGTAAAAGAATGATTGAAATAACTAAAGATATTTAATCTAGAGAAAAAAATGACTTGAGAAACACATGATAGCTACTGTTAAGTACTGAAAAGGGCACTCACAGGGAATGACTACATCTCCTAACAACCATTAGTAAAATTAATAGAGGTATACTCTTGACTTGATATAAAGATTTTTTTTTTACTTTTTGGTTTTATGAGATAGCCCAGACTGAATGCAAAATTATGATTCTCCTGCCTCGGCCTCCCAAGTGCTGGGATTACAGGTGCCTCCTGCCTCGGCCTCCCAAGTGCTGGGATTACAGGTGTGCACCATTATACCCAGCTTCAAAAAATTTAAAAACACTACTATCTAGGAGTGTTCAAGTAGTGTCAAATGACCGATGATTGGGATATTTCATAAGCAGGAGCAACTAAGAGCTGGCCGCTGTCCTACTGATAGGGAGTTTAGGATGTTCCTCAGTTAAAGTATAACAAGCAGCTTCAGTCCAATAAATTACTGTCACCTGTGTGTTGGTTATTCTAAAGAGGAAGATTGGAAGGCAATAACATCAAATCCTGGAATTCGACAGGAGCCTTCATGAAGATCCTTTCCGACTCTCCAAACACCCACTCACAAGTGGTCTCAAAAACACCCAGTACCTTTACTTAGCTTTACCTCCTTCACAATATGCTCAATATGAGCAATTTGACTACCAAGCCTAGGTCAGGCCTGAGTGTTTCTTGTGAGCCACTGTTTTAGGCATAGGAATTGTTGTGGAGGGGGAGCCCCCCTACCTGCAGGGAGCTGTGACCATAGAAGTCTGTGGAAGGAGAGGGATATAAGGAGTTCTGGGCAGGTAGGCCTAAAGATATAGGCCTGGCACCATCACTGTCCAGGAAGGGCCCAGGTCCTATGCTCTGTGCATGGGGGCCATTTGTTCTTGGCAGACTTCAATCCAAGAGTTCTGTGTGGACCAGACTAGGGATTGGGGGAAAGGCAATGGCTGGTTGGAGAGAAACCAGGCCCTTCAGTTGAAAAGGAGGTTTGGAACATAGCATTGAAGTGGGCTCGGCTTTCAAGCTGTACACGGTGGGCCAGCGGGGAAGTGAGTCCACGGACAAAATGGATCCGAACCAGCCCTGACTGCCCCCCAGATACCAGCCATCCATAGGAGTCCAGGTTTGGGCTGAAACGTACCTGTGAAGAGAACAGAAAACCAAAAAGAGCCTCAGAAGTTGTGTCTTAAGGTGACCCCTAGATGTGTGAGCTTTAAAAACAGGTCACCCACCTTTAACCCCAGTACCCAAAAGACAGGAAGATATATACCTCTATCTCTGTGAGTTTCAGGCCAACCTGGTCTACAAAGTGAGCTCCAGGAGTGCCAGAGCTACATAGAGAGAACACCCAAAGCCAATCAACCAAATAAAATCAAGTCACTACCAGGACTAGACCATGAGATAATCAATGAATGAGCTCTTTGTACCATGACCCAGGTCACCAAGGCTGCTTCTCCTCTAGCCGCCTCTACTGCCGTTTAGTCTCTCACCTTGTGAATAGCTTCAAGTTGCAGCCTATCCAGGCAAAGCTGAGAATGCCCCTCTCCTTCCTGCATGCGCAGCATCGGTTCTCTACGGAGTAGATTGTGGAAGGAACTCTGGGGAACACAAGTGGAATTCCTTAGGACTGCCTATTATCTAAGGTTTCTATCTTTTCCTTTAAGATTTATCTATCTATCCATCTATCTATCATCTACATACACGGTGTTCTGCTTGAATGACAGAAGAGGGCACCAGATCTCATTATGGATGGTTGTAAGCCACCATGGAATGCTGGGAATTGAACTCAGGATCTCTTAGCCTCTGAGCCATCTCTCCAGCCAAGTTTCTACCTTTTCTAATGCCACGCTGACTTGTAGCCACAGCTTACCAGATCTGTATCCTGAAAGAGTAGGTAGTGGTGATTGATGGTCTCAGTGTACGTTCTCGCTTTGGGAGGATTGGGGGTCTCAGAGGAGGCCGAGGAATCTTGGTCTTCAGGGCTGTCCTGGTATGCTATCAGATCTGCTTTATATATAGGCTAGGAGAAGACCAAAAATTAGTGTCTTACAATTTTATTTTTTATTTACAACTGCATGCATTCACACATGCCAGTATGAGGAATTCAGGGACTAAATTCAGCACATAGGCTTAGCAGACCATCTCTCTAGCCTTAGATTTCTTTTCTTCTTCTTTTTTTTTGAGGCAGGGTTTCTCTGTGTAGCCCTAGTTGTCCTGGAACTTGTTTTGTAGACCAGGCTGGCCTCTGCTTTCTGAGTGGTGGGATTAAAGGTGTGTACCACCACCTGAGATTAGATTTTAACATACTGAACACAAAAGCAGAAAGTAAACTGGATTACTGTGGCAAAGTCTCAAAAATAGTAAGAGTAAAGATACACTCGATGCCAGTCTGTGATGGTGCACCCCTTTACTCATGAGGCAGAGGCAGACGGATCTCTGTGAGTTCGAGGCCAGGTCTACAAAGCAAGTTCCAGGACAGCTAGGGCTATCACAAATAAACCCTGTCTTGAAAACCCAAAAGAAACAAAACAAAACACCAGAGCTAGTATGTTGGCTGTGGGTAAAAGCTCTGGATGCTAGGCCTGGTAACTTGAGTTTAAAATTCAGGATCTATATGGTGGAGAGAGAGAGAGAGAGACAGAGAGACAGAGAGAGAGAGAGACAGACAGAGAGACAGAGAGAGAGAGAGAGAGAGAGAGAGAGAGAGAG
>LOJH01049035.1:1717-12928 GCA_001685095.1 Ellobius talpinus
TGGACTCACCAAGATAGGACAGATAATGGAATATTTTCTCTGAATTTGTCAAATTCAAATGGAGTAGAGATTGTTGTACTAATAGATATACTTATTGCCTATTTATATTGTAGATAGTTATTGTACTTATTGTATATAGTTTTTCTTATATTAGTTATAACCTTTTTACTTTAGACAAAAAGGGGAAATATAGTTATGTTTTATTTATGTTTTAATAAATAAAGCTTGCTTAAAGATCAGAGGGTAAAGCTAAGCCTCTAGAAGCCAGGCAGTGGTGTCACATACCTTTAATCCCAGGATTTGGGAGACAGAGAGAAATGGATCTCTGTGAGTTCAAGGTCACCCTCGGCTACATGAGATCAGTGCAGAAACAGATTCATGTGGTGGTGGCTCACACCTTTAATCCCAGTACTAGGGAGTCACATGCCTTTAATCCCAGGACTAAAGGGGACTATAAAATGGGAGGAGACAGAGGTTCAGAGTTCACTCTGTAGTTGCCTAGACTTGTGGCTTGATTGTTTTGCTTTCCTGATGTTCAGCTTGAACCTCAATATCTGTCTCTGGGTTTTGATTATTTGTGCTACACCTATGACCACAGCAGGCTTAGAGTTCCTGGCACAACTATCAAGCACATAGACAGACAAGCAGCCTGTTGCCCAGCCAGGCGATGATATTTCAGGAATGAGAACCCAGCAAGCCACAGTTACCAGCTGACACAGAGTGCCTGAGGGTACTGACTCTGTTTCTGAGGCAGGATGTGAGCTGCTCCACTGCCTAGTCATGGAAGACAGGCCCCGAGGGTCACCCAGATCCTCAGTTTTCTAGCTGCACTGACACATGCCACAGGTGATACACACGCGATGTCTGGGAGTCCTTCTGCTCTCCTGGCTGGTTGTCAGTCTTTTTGAGCTTTCTCCTATGACGTTCATCAGTGACTGAGCCTTCCAGTTCTTCTCTTGCTGCCCTTCCATCCACTTCCTGCCCTGAGGTCTCCCCAGCTGCACCCAAAGCTCCCTTCTTGGTCTTCCCTTGAGTTTTTAGTTCACACTGAGTTGTCGGTTCTGATCCACTCCTTTGCCCAAGGTCATGCTCCAAGTCCCCTGATCTGGGCAAGTCTTGGTTTTCATTAACAAGGACTCATCCTCACTAAACTGGAAAGGGATCTGTGATGGGAAAGACTCTTCCAGTGGCCTTCCTTCTCTGGAACTCAGAGCCCCAGTGTGATCATGAGGAATACAGCAGACAATTGAAGTTCTAAATTAAGGATACTCTACTAATGTTCCCCCAAACTTCAGAGACCATAAAAACCACAGGCAATGGAATTTGACACAGCTGGAGGCCACTGAGGAGACACAATAATGATATGTGGTGTGTCAGGAGCCCAGGCTCTGGACCACAAAAGGGACATCAGTGGAAAAACCAGGGAAGTGCAGACAAAGAGTAAGGTTTGGGTGATCACGACAGATGGTAGCTGACAGATAAGGAAGTGACAGATGATAGACAAATCCTAATCAAATGTGAAGGAAATAGTAATTGTGTTTTGTCACTTGATGTTATTTATTGTGTGTGCTCACGAACATTTGACAAGACTATTATTTGTTTTTACAAAATCCAGCACGACTTCGTCACTCAGTAGAAGAGGAAAGTGAGGTGCCTTGTGTTGGTGACCTGACAATGATGTATCAAGTTCACGCATGTTTGCCTCCTTGAGGCAGCTCTTCATGGCGTGCATTGTCAGCCTTGAGTACAGAAGAGGAAGGAGGCAAGTGACTTGTCCACACTCATTACAGTGTGAACGCAAAACACCTCCACCCAGGGCCATGTGGTTCATCACAGTTCCCAGCAGGGGGCCATTGTTTTGGATGTCTGAAGACCCTTTAGACATGGAGTCCAGCAGGTGGAGGGAAGTCGCTTCAGGCAGGCCTATGGAGATTCTGCTCAGTTCCCGTCCTAACCAGAGCCCTTTGCTTCCTGGTCTGGCTGCCATGCAGGGAACTCTACCACACCCTCCCATATCCTATGTCGGAATGATGGACGGCCCCTCCCCCCACTGAAACCCTACATCAGGATAAGCATTTTCTTTCCTAAGCTGTTTCCACCAGTATTTGGTCAGTACAGCAGGAAAAGGAGTTACTCCCATCGCAAGCTGACTGCAGCTAAGGTACAATGGTAACTGAATAGGCTGGTTCAGGGATTGTGGCCCTGGCCATCTTTTATAAGGCCTTTGGAAAACTGAGAGCAGTGGTTGGCACAAGGCTGGCTCCCAGTACATTGACAAGGGCTGAAACTCCAGTCTGGTTGAAGCTGGGAAGGAAGCCGTGATGAGCATGTAAGTGGGCAATCACCACCTCCTGCGATCTCTTCCGCTTAGGTCTGACACCCTGGCATTGTCCTAGGGCCTGTGCCTGGTTCCCTAATCTTTAGGACATGGGTTCTTCCTGTCTCCCTCCCACCATCTCTTCCCACCCTTTCTGAGAACTGTGCCCACCAGGAGGAACTGTGCTCTAGAGGCTGTGAAGGAACCTTAGAGACAGGAGGAAGGACCCTGGGTTTCTAGGGTGGCGCCGGTGTCAAGGCTGTTCTAGGACAGATTGTCACAGCCTGTCTGTGTGAAAGGTCAGGGTCTCTGAGTGTAGTCCATCTGTCCACAGAGCCTGGATGAATCCTTTCTTCCAGGCCTGCGATCTTGTCACCGTCCTATCCCAGGCTGGCTTATGGGACAGCTTCATGGCACTTTGATTCCCCGCACAGGGATCCCAATCTCCATGTCCTTCCCATGAGTCACTCACTTATCTTTCAAGGCCTCCATGTTCTCAATAGTTTCACAGGCCAGCAGCGACATCTGGGCATTTGAGGGCTCTTAAGGGGAACAAGTACAATAGCAAATAGGCTCATGGTGACAGGGAAGGCCATGTAAGTGGGTCCTTCATTCCTGACCACAGTGTCGAGTGTTGACATGGCTGGACAGTTCCTGGGTCTCTCTCACATTTCCAGTGGGAAGGCAAAATAGTCGTCTGGCATTTTGGTAAACATACTCTTGGCAAATGGCCCTGCAATTGTATTTACCTGAGATCAAAACACATAGGGATACAAAACTATTCATAGCAGCAAATATTCATAGTAGGGGGAATAAAAGCAACCGTTTAAATGCTCATTTATCTGCTAAAGGGACGAGCAAACAGTAACATATCTATACCGTGGGATACACACTCTGGGAAAGAGGAACCAACCCACCTGCCCAACATCCCATGTGTGCCAGTAAATTAAGGCTGGTCTAGAAAAGGCAGAGCCGGGGACAGGAAGAAGGTCTGTGTCAGCCACATGGGAGAGAAAGGACGGCCACAGAAGGAAGTGCGGGTCATCTGGGGCTATGGAAATGCTCTACATCTTGCTAATGACAGTAGTTCCGCAACTTCAGGCGTCTGTCGGGGCACATATCCTTAGACTGAGCGGATCCACTGTATATAATCGCACCCCGATAAGACTGATTTGAAAAGAGGAAGAAGACCGAATCTGTGCTCCTCCTCTCTCCCTTCTTCCTTTCCCCAAAGGCTTTTAAGCCGTTTCATCTTTAAATCCCCTCCACCCAGCACCCGGGGTCACTTGAGCATTAACCTCCTTCCCAGCTGCAGGATGAGATACAGTATTTCCCTGCTTCCTCCTGCTGGATTGCATTTGCGGAGACCAGATGGTTCATCACTGAGCCAAAGGAGTGCAGGGGCCCCAGAAATGGGACAATGAGGAAACTAGGGTGAGATGGTTGAATGGGAGACACGTGGGAGAGTCCCTGGGACGTATGGCGGAAATGACCTGAATTGCAGATACACATCTGTAGACACACATCTGTATGCACTGCAGCCCACTCTGGGATGGTCTGGTCATTGCAAGGCTCCTGTCCCTTAATTGTTTGCTTCACCGAGTTGTGGGGATTTGGTTTGTCTCGGAATGGGAAATCACCATGAGAGAAACATAAGCCTGTGTCGGGGCAGACATTTTTAACAACTACAGCTAAGAGTATCAGTCTCTGCCCTGGAACTCAGCAGCCACAGCTCGCTGCGGATGTCAGTGCAGCTGTCCTCTGCTCGGCTGTACAGTCTGACACCGCACAGTCCCACAGAAGGCTGTGAAAGAGCTCAGCATGGCAAGTGACGACAGCTCTTCCCGGGGCTGGCACTCATGGCACAGAAAACAATGTTTGGCTCTTCTCAGGGAATGGTGACCACCCAGCCATGTTCAGGACTCTTCCTGAGCCTGCCAGGGGCTGACATCTGTACCCCTACTGCTCCCTCAGTCCTTTGGGGCAGCCCTTTTCACGGCTTCCTATCCTTGCCTCCTGGGGACAGATGGGTGACAAGAGCCCTGGGTAGGAAGCATTGGCTTGTCCCCCTCAGCCAGACCTTCCTTGAAAACGCACGGCAACTCATCAGATGGTCGCATGACGATGAGGTGGGTCCTGTGGTAACACAGTGTTTCTCTCTTGATCTCTAAAGACGGGTGGGTCTCCACCAGCTGCTTCAGGGACTTCAAAGTTGAGTGGGGAAGGAAGATCATAAACCTTCCACTTCACAAAAGTACGGCATGGCCTTTTTATGCATTACAGTGCCTTATTAGGTTTAGTTTTGAGGAAAAAAATTTTCCCGTGGGGCAAAAATAAAAACAAAAGCAACTTGGGAGGCTTACACCTATAATCTGAATACAGCAGTGGTTCTCAACCTTCCTAATGCTTCGACACTTTAGTACAGTTCCTTGTGTTGTGGGGACTCCCAACCATAAAATTATCTCATTACTACTTCATAACTACAATTTTGCTACTGTTGTGAATCTTAATGTAAATACCTGATATGCAGGATATCTGTTATTCAACCCCCAAAGGGGTAGAGACCCACAGGTTGAGAATCATTGGTCTAGTTGATGAGGTAAGAGGATTGCCGTGGTTCATGGCCAGCCTGGAATAAATAGTGAGTTCCTAGCCAGATGAACTACAGAGCAATACTCTGTCTCAAAAGCCAACCATTCTCCCTCAAATACAACACCTAAACTTGAGAAAACATTCTAATCCAAAGTCCTTGATTGTCACTGCTGAACCTAGACTTATCTCATTCAGCCCTGCCCTTATCAGCCCCTGCTTCCTCACAGCCTATGGGGAGCCTTGCTGACATCAGGCCTTCCTAATGCTGCTGTACAAACTTGACCACTGCTTCCTCATGGAGGAAGGGATTTGTAACTAACTCCCTTGGTCTCTTTTGTGTCACTGCCATGAAATCCCTGACATTGTATGTACCAAAACCAAAAGGTTTGCTAGGCTCAGGATTTTGGAATTTGGAAAGTCCAAGCAGTATGGCTCTGGGAAGTCTTACTAGACGCACCCAGACACGGCACTTGGCACAAGATGGCAAGTGTGTCTGTATAGCAGAGTTCATAGGGCATGAGGACCCAAGAGCTGAGAGAGGACAAGCTAAGTTATGACAGGCCGCCCTCGTGGGACCCAATCAGTTCTTGTGGCGATTAATCTATTGCTCCAAGAGCAGCATTAATCCCTTAAATCTCAGGACCCAATCACTTTTCATTAAGCTCCACCTATTAAAGGTCACACCACCTTCACATTTTATATATAGAGAGAAATATATTGGAAACCAAGCTGTAACATGAATTTTGGCAGGGGCAAGCTACATCCAATATGTAGCAAAAACCGAACTTCTTTAAGAGTAGTAGGAGGAGAAAATGAGTTAAAACACAAAGCATTTGAATGAGTTTAGCTTAATCAGTGGGGGCTGCTAGCAATATGTCTGACTTAGGCCATCCTTTCCCTTCTCCATGTGACTTTGAGGAGCAGGCGTAATGTCCCCTCTATTCCCTGTCATGCCTACATCTTCTGCTGGCCCTCAATGTCAGTAGTGTCCTAAGCTGTTTTGTTTTGGCACACAAACTTGCTTACGCCTCCCATCATAAACCCACGATTTCCCTACTAGTTAACCCCTTTCTTCCTCAGCCAGCTCCCAGAAGTGTCCGTGCTAAATGAGCCTCCTTGCGCTTTGCTCTCTTGCCCACCTGCTGGACTCTGGGTCTTCCTCAGACCCTCAGCAATAACTCCCCAGGGAGATTCCCAAGTATCTTATTGCCCAGATGAGGGAACTTTCCAGTTCCCAGTGGACTCAGCTCTCGCAGGACTCAGGGGTCAAAGACTCCTGGGGGCATCCTCCATTTATGGTTTCTCTCCTTGCTATAGAAGTGAACTATTTTGCTTGCTGCTCTTTTAGAAAAAAAAATGGTAATAAGAGGTAACTGGCACCTGGCTTGGAGGAAGTCCAAGCAGCTGCTACACCGAGAGGCCCGTGAAGGAAGGAACCACCAAGCAGCCTCATCTGCCAGCCATTTGATGACCATCCTAAAGATGAGGCGTGAGGCCCTGGGAAGGCCTTTCCAAATCAGGCTATGTGGAACAGGAAAGACCTGTCTCCAATAAGCCCTGGGCACATTGCAGATTTCTTAGTGAAGTAGATTCTTCATTGCATGCTGAGTTTGGGGGCTGGGTTGTAAGACAATGGTCTCACAGCATGAGCCTGGCTGTGTGCCTCCAGTCCTTTCAGCTCTTCTATGTAATGCTGTGAGGAAACCCCTCATTCACAGGGCAAACGATTTCACAGGGGCCTCATCTCAAATCATAGCAGAAGGCATGGTTCCTGGAACAGCAATCTGATGGAGATTTGGGGAGACTTGTCTTCAGATCCTGCCTTTTTCCTGCGATGTCTTTGGACTGGCAAGCAGATTCTCAGACCTCTTTCAGCCTATGTTGCTCAGCTGTTTAAGAGACACCAGAAGCACGTACCTGGGAGCTCTCAGCCGCTCTCCTGATTGCTAACAGGCTGCAACATCCAGCTTTTCCTGGCGCATTTGCTGGGGTTTATATGCATCTCACAGCTCCCTACACTAGAATGAGCTTTCTGGAACCACTCCTGTGGCCAATTCATTTCTACATCCAGTACAGGACATGGCCTGGCACATGACAGAACAGCCGCTACTTGTCACTGAATCCATAAATAAATTCTGGTTCCCAAGGGGCTGGAAAGCAAAGGGGAATCAAGTGTGTGTACACACACAAAACACACATACATGCAAATGAAGGCACCGGTGCATGCCNACTTCATATTCATCTGGAAGGCTTTGGGGAGATTCATTCAGAACAGAAAGTCAGTTTGTGACTTGTGTGGGCCAGAAGGCTTTAATTCCTTTTCCTTCTCCACTCCAGCTACTCCACCCTAAAGGCCAGAGTTCATGCTGCCTTCTCTCCTTCCGCTTTGCAAACCCAGGCAGTTAGTTGTCCAGCTCAAAGTCTGGTTTAACCCAAGTCACATCATATTGGACAAGGGGCTAGCTGGCCTCCCAGTGCTAGGCTGGCAGCACCATGCAAATTACAGAGCTGAGCCTTCACTGAGTCTCACCAGCTTCCCTTAGAAAATAGCTCCTTCATTCCCTGGCAGACTGGGAGCCTGGCTACTGAGTAAAGACTAGGGTGGGGTCGAGACCATGAAGCCTACATCAGCTCCACAGGCTGCCTCTCCCAGGGTCCTACTGCTCAACACCAGAGCAGCACAAACCACAGACTCATCCTTCTTCCATTGTAGCCATGCAGTGTCTCCAGGAACGGTCAGAGGAAGTCTGGTCAACGATGAGGGCTGCATTTGTACAGTGTTCCTGTCTCACAGTCATTTCTGAACGTCCCAAGAGCCCCGTGGCTAATATATACTTAATAGTACAGCCTAGTTAATATATTATGTCAATAACTATAATTATGCATTGGTGTCATGCAGATGATGGAAAACTAAAGTTAATGGAGGTCTAATGACCTCCCAAGGACCCGCGGCTAAGACTTCAGCTGTGCCTCTTGCATGACTTCACGCTGTCTCTGTTGTCCCTTATACTCCACTGCTCTACTCCAGGCATGTGTAGGGTTGGGGTGAGTGGCATCTGGGCTGTTGATTATTCTTTCTGTAGTGAAAGCTTTAGAACCAGACAAAAGCCCTGGGCCTCACCCAGCCAACCACCTATCTTGTAGCTTTAACTGACCTCTAAGCACTAACTCTGTGCATGGCACACACCCAACTTGTAGGCTCACAGAACACCTACTTTCTTCTGATGAATCAGCCAACATGTAACATTCAACACACTTTTGCACACCCACTTGAGTAAACAAATATCCACACATGCAAGCACACACACACAGCCCTTGCTGCCCAGCACATCCATGGTCACTTTCCTTAAACACATTCCTAACTTCATGCTCACATTCAGGGTGCTCATAAAAATGCAGGGTTCTTATCTAAACTTCTAGCTCCCCAAACCTAGGCATGCACAGGAAGCATATCCACACACACACACTCATTCTTGGACATGCAGACACACATGTACACATTTTTACACACATGTGCACTGTAGATGCACACATACCATGTAACAGGTAACCCTGCATGCTTGTACTCTGAGGTCCAACCAAAGATGTTCTGTCAGCTACATGAACCCTCCTTACCATACAGACCATGGACACAGTCCTGTCGTGACCTGTAAACCATCATCCCGTGGCTACATCTGGATCACATTTCCCAGTCCTGTAGCCAGTCCTGCCTGGCATGATTGAGATGAACAGGCCAATGGCCAAGTTCACAGCTATGACAACATGAACAACTATCATATGGGCATGGTGCCATTAGTGTTTTTTGTCCCTGAACACTGGTTTATGTACTAGACTAGGCTTTGCCTGGGGAAGAGAGACTCTTGCCTAGGACAGAGATGGCTGCATCAGGATTTAACAGGCTACAGCTTGTGTGAGGAGCCAAAGGATGGCTCTTTTTTTCCCCTCTATGGCCTTGGGTAGGTTACCCTAATCTGTCAATCAAATCCTACCTCTGTGGAATAGGGATAATGGTGCATTCCCACCAGGGCTATGTGGATAAATGTGGTAATAAATGCCTATAAATGGCATGCACAACAGACATTAAATATACCAGATGGAATATGGAATAGCAGTGAGTGGTCTATTTGGCTCTTAGACCACTTGTTTAATGTGCTAGTGGTTGACATCATCCCTCTGCTCAGGAACCCCTTGACTTCCATGAGTCTTAGTTCCACCAACTTCTCTGTAAAACCCTTTCTGTCTGCAGCTTCACCCACCATCCTTGCTATCACCTATCTAGGTCTCCCTACCCTCCTTCCCTTCTTGTTCTCTTAGAACACATGATTTTCTTATGGTCTTTGCATCGACTTATCTCCCTATAGAAAGGTGTTTGTGCAAATTCAAGCCCAGGCATTCCAACGCTGGCAACCAAGCTCGGCCCCTGTTTTCTACTGGTTTTAATTTTTCTCTGCTCAAATGTCATCTCCCCAGGGAGGTCTTGCCTGTTGCAACTCTCCTCCAAGTCACCCTTTTACTTTTCTTTCCGTTCTTATGAGCTTAGATGGCACAGTCACGAGTTTCCCTGCTGTATTGTTTATCTCCTCCCTGTGAGGAGACGCATACAAACACAATGGCAGGGCTTTTGATTTGCAGGTAAGGCCCCAGTACCAGTGATGGCAGCAAAGCCTGGCAATGCAGGAGGCACTCAACAGATATGGTCCACGTTAGCAGAGACCTGACTCCTCCCCAAGGAACATCAATACAATTGTCCATCCCCAGCAGAAACACCCACCATTCCCTCTCTCCACTCCCCTCACCTACGCAGCAATGCCCTGGGTTTCTAGCCTTGTTCTGTGCAGTGTGAGCATGCGGTGCTGGAGTGTGAGCTGGCAAAGGATTGCATTGGGCTGATCTAGCCTAATGGTTTGTAAGCAGAGAGGGGCATCAGAATCTGAGGGCTTATTCTGAAGCCCTGATGGCTGCCCCACGTCCACCACCACTCCCTTGGGACCATGTCCAGGACAGACACCCAGGCAGTTGCATTTGGCAAAATCTTCTCTGGAAAACTTGAATGCCTGTGACTACAGTCATCCACGGGAGGGCAGGGGAGAAGAGAGGCTGCGAACAACACAGAGCTGCCGCCGCCGCCTGGGTTTCAATCTGAAGAGCAACCCCATGTGGTTTGGGTTGTGGAATGGAGCCTACTCATTATGTTTTACTAGGACATATTGAGAGAAAGTCTGTAGGGCATTTACACAGTGCCCACCCCGCGGAAAGAGCATGGTAAGTGCATGCTCGCATTTCCTGTGCACTTACAGTGATTAAACAATTATTTTCCTCTGGGAATCTTTGCTGATTGCCTTGCGGTGCTTTGGTTAGAAGTTTTCCTGCAGTGGGTGGCCAGTACGTGATGCTGGCTGTCATGCTGCCGAATGGAGCCTGCCTTCCTCCATTGTAAAGAATGGCCCCCCGAATCACCCCAATTTTCACCACTCTTCACGGCAAAATTCATCAAAGAGATTTCTTCATTTGCTTTATGCAATCCTCTACGTTCTATCTTCTTTTATACTTCTCACTGGGGAAACTTCAAACACCGCTGGCTAATCTATATCCCTATATTTTTTGTGGAATATTTTTTTAAACAAACCCCAGAAATAATATCACTTTATTCAGCATGTATTTCTAACAGGTAAGAACTTTTAAAAGATTAATAACAGTATCATTATCACACCTACATAAAATAACGGTAATTCCCTAATCTCTGCTAAAACCTTGTCTGCATGTAAATTTCCCTGGTTGCCTTAAACATGTCTTTTTCCAGTTGCTTCGTTTAAACCAGGGAATCAGGTCCACATGTTGGGTTTACCTTTTCTCTGAAGCCCCTTCCTTTCCTCCCTCAAGCCTACCCTAATTAAGTTTTCTACCACTCTCCCCTTTTCAAGGTCACACTTGATTAAATATTGCTGAAGGCACTGGGCATGGGCATGCTGGGCACTGTCCTGCTGGGCATGGGCATGGGCATGCCAACAGTGACAGCCTCTGCTGCAGTTCCTGGGGTTTGCCAAGTGCTTCTCACTTACCTTTGGCCACAGCAAAGTTCAGTTCCTACCGACACTTCCCAGCACAGGTGTGTGTCAGGGCTCCACCTCCTCCCCTTCTCATCACTTATTGGTGCTATTCAGTCTCAAAGAAAAGCTGTCTGAAGTTTCTGTTTCTTGCCCACGCAGAGGCCCACTCAACATCCACCCTGCAAGTGTCTACTGGACCTCTTGAGCTTCACCTGTCTGAATCTCAACACTTGTCCTTCCGATGACTTTGGCTTA
>LOJH01049036.1:0-11654 GCA_001685095.1 Ellobius talpinus
TTCTTTATTAACCAATGAAAGTAATACATAGACAGATGACCCTCCTCCATCATCCCTTCGGCCTTGGGGCTCCTTGAATCCCTTCCTGAGAAACCCCACACGTTTTGTGAGGAAAGCCAAGTCCAGGTCTCAGAGATGCTTCCCTTAGAAAATAGGTTTCTAAACGATGCAAATGCCCAGGCCAGCTTTCCCCTTAGGGATGCTATAATCACAGATGAGGGGCTCCCTGAGGAGAGGCCGGAAGTCGCTCTGCCCCAGGCCAGGGTGCTGACAACAGGGCATAGATTTGCTGTCTTCTGGGAATAGTGGTTTTCCAGTGTATTGACCGGGTCAAAGAAGACAAAGACACAGCCCTCCAGACATGCCAAAAGGGGATGGGGAGAGGAGGAGGAACACTGGTTTAAAATGCCATGAAAACAGGGTTCCCAGTGTGTCCTCAGCTCTGAAACCAGGGCACTGCTTGACAAATGGTGTTATAGTAAAGCCTTTCTCATGCCCAACCAGGTATCAAAGCCTGTAAACCATTCCATGGATGTTCCTAGGTTACCTGTACCAGCCAGCTCCACCCAGCTCTGAAAGGCAGCTTCCTCTTTGGTCACTGAGACACGCCAGCTCCCAGCAGAGTTCCTCCTCTGTACTTCTGTTCAACTTGTAAAATAAAGAGGGAAGGATGGAGCCAGAGAAAGCCAGACAGGCCTACCCTAAGATTTAGCCTCCTTCCTATTCTGCATGAAGCCCTGTTCTGTCCCTGGAGGCCTGAGGTGGGGAAGGGTAGGACGGTCAGACACTTCCCACTGTATTGGGGTAGGTCAGGATAGCATGTCAACCCTGGGCTGCTCTGGGAAGCAGGGTGGAGACATCCTGCCTCATTGTTATTGCTCCCCTTCATTTCCAGAAATCTATTCTACCACTAAGAAGAGTTGATGGTGGATACCAAGACTGCCAGGAAGGGAGTCAAAGAGTTGCCAAGAGGCTTCAGGGGCCTCCTGACTGGCCTGGTTCAGCTCTGAGATAAAATTATGCCAGGAAGATCTGATGGATGGAACTGGGTTCACCATGCTCGTGCTAGGCCAGGCCACACCCCTGTGGGCACAGATATTGGGAGAGAAAGGCCTGGCCCTGGCTGTATTTTCCATGGGTCTTTTGCATCCCAGAATCAAGGAAGACTGAAGGTTATATGTTTAATACAGGACACTGTTTTAGTGGCTATGCCCCTCCGTTTTAATGGCTAGCCTTCTGCTAACTCCAGTGACACATGAAAACTTACAATTATTATTCTCCAATAGAGCAATATCCACAGCCATTCTCTACTTAGCCTGAGGGATGGCCACTGTTTAACAGGTGGTCTCCATACTGCTACATCGGTCTCCTCCTGAGGATTCCCAGGGGACACTGTAAACATCCCAATCTTCCAGATCCAGCTCGGTTTATTACTTCTCAAACTTATTTGACTACAGAATCCCTTCATCACAGGACACATCATTATGAAAATGTCCCATACATTTTGGGAAATGCTGCATCCAAGCTTACACACACACACACACACACACACACACACACACACACACGTCTGCAGATCCTTTCTTCTGAGGCAGTCTGCTTCGAGTTTCCAACAATGTGTTTCCACTTGGAAGGAGTTGGTTGCTAAAACTAAGCTGGAGAGCTGCTGTCATCTGTAAGCTGACATTGCCCCTGAGAGTCATGAGCTGGGGCCTGTACTCAGTGCAGTAAAATGAGGAGGCATGGTCACGATGTGGTGAGGACGGACCCCTTAGGAACAGGGTCTGTGCCCTTCTAAAAGTAACCCAAAGAAGCTCTCCTGTTCCTTCTGCCATCTGAAGATCAACAGGAAGGTGTTATCTGTGAGGGAGAGGGGAAGCCTGCACCAGACCCCAGATCTGCTGGCACCTTGGCACCAGACTCCCCGGCTTTCAGACATGTGAGTAATACATCTCATTGTTTATGAATTACCCAGTCTGAGGTATCGCGTGGATCCCCGTGGATATACTAAGAAAAAGGTGGGTAAAATTGGAAGGAAATCTAGAAATAGAAATAGTGAAATTTGAAGTCGCAATGCAGCAAGTAGCCTGAGTGGGACCTAGTGTCTGAAGGAGTCACCCAGAGCATCACTCTCAGGGGGGTCTGGCCAGGATTTCTATTGTCTAGTTAGCTAAAGACCCAGGAAGCTCAGGCTGCCTGTTGAGGGCTCTAGTTCCTGACTGTCCTTCCTCAGCACCACCAGTTTAAGAGAACTAGCTCCCAACAGCAGGAAGCTTCTAGATTCAGAGAGGAGGCAAGTCATGGCCAGCACACAATCACCAAGAAAAGCTGTCTGCTCCTCAGTGCAGAAGTAAATAGTCCTGTATGAGAGCTGTGGGATGGCCGAAGAGAGCCATTTAGGGAAGGGAGGGGACAGGACAGGGAGGGCTCTACCTCGGGGCCATCTGGAATGGCAGCAAGATATGGTCCAAGGCCCAGCTAGTTCTTCTGTAAGAACCTTGCTTTTCTGGTTTTGGTTTTGTTTTGTTTTTTTAACTTCTCGAAATTGTTTTTTTTTTTTTTTCTGGGCTGAAGAGATGAATTGTCAGGTAAGAGGACTTGAGGCTCTTTCCTGAGGACCGGAATTCAGATCCTAATTCATGAATGCCGGTAACTCCAGTTGCAAGGGATCTGGCACCCTCTTCCAGACTCTGTGGGCATCTGCACATGCATGTGCAGATTCACTCACACAGTTACACACACAAATGTGAGTGCACATGTGCTTGTGCACATAA
This sequence comes from Ellobius talpinus, assembly GCA_001685095.1. Classification (NCBI taxonomy): domain Eukaryota; kingdom Metazoa; phylum Chordata; class Mammalia; order Rodentia; family Cricetidae; genus Ellobius; species Ellobius talpinus. The sequence goes on from LOJH01049036.1 coordinate 2,775, forward strand.
AAAAAGAAAAGGAAAGAAAACGTTGGACGGCTTTCTGCAGGGAGCCAGCCCTTCTTTCAAGCTCTCTTCCTGGAGCTCCGCTTGGAACAGGCCGCATCTCCTCCTTTCTCAAGTTTTCTTTCCAATCTTCTATGCATTTACCTCTTGGTGCTGCATTTGTGTAAATTCTTGGATCCTTTTTCCAACTCTATGTCACCCATATTGTGAAAATTTCCAGTTGCTGCTCATTATTTTAGAGATGCTATAGTCTGCCTTTTGAGATTCAAACTCCGAGAACACTAAGCCTGTTTTGTAACATGCCAGATGCTAAAGGGTAGTGCTTGGGATTCCCAGAGTCCGGGGGCTGCTTCTAGCTCCCCACAGCCTCACTCCTGCCGTAAGCCAGTGTTCGGTGACCATTCACATTATCTAAGCACACCTCGACATCCTAGCTGAAGGAGGTCAGAACAGAGCTACGTAGTGGAAGAAAACATCGAGGGAAAATACTACTTTAAACGTTTTCAAATATTCTCCCAGCAGTCCACCGTAGATTGTAGGTAGTACTGTGTCTACTGTGAGAGTTCTGATTCTTCCATCCAACCTTGGGCGACCTCTGGGAGCTAGCCCTAGCCCTCGCCAAACCTTGGCCTCTCTCCTGAGGCTATACGGCTCAGAAGCATCGGGAGCGTGATTCTTCCCCCTCACCAGTCCTCAGTTTCCCTTCCCTTGCTATCTGCCCTCGTCTTCCCCTTCCTCTAGTCCAGAGCAGGGTCTAGGCTGGCCTTGCCTGGGCCCAGATAACAGCTGAACAATGGCTGCTGTAACTGAGAGCAAGGGAGGCCGTGGGAACCACCAACGTTCTGGAGTGAGGGGCCGGAAAAGGGGAGGAGGAAATGGGCAGCTGGACAGGCTGGGTGTCCACCCCCCAGCCCTGCCCTGGAAGCCCCATATCCGAAGCTGGTGGAAACGGGCTTGTTTCCCTTGGATGGCCCCTGCTGGGCCTCTCATTCATTCAACAACTATTTACTGGACACCTACTAGGTACTGGGCTCTAGGCCAGGAACAACCTTGCCCCTGGGGACAGTCCCTTCAACTCTGCAAAAACATTCATGCTGTTGGCCCTGGACTCACCCCTCAGTGTGCTGCTGCTGCGAGGCCGAGGTCCACAATGCCTCCTGACAACTCAGAATGGAGGCTCAGTGAGCTGCCCTGACTTCTGCAAGCGTTCACAGTAGGGCGGGCTTTGTCCCTCTCTGTCCCCAAGTAAAATCCCCTAGACAGCTTCCCTAACAGCAGTTAACAGAAATTAATTTGCCTCCCTCTCTCCCACTCCCTCCCCCATCCCTCACATGTTTAGGTCTCCAGGGTCCTGGAGCAGCCACCTTTACCCTGAACGGCTGTTCTGGAAGCTTCACTGCCTATCAGCTAAGCACCACTACCATCAAGCATGCTCCCTAACTATCACAGAGGTTCCAAATCCATCGTGGCGGTTACTCAACTTTCCTCTGGACGGCCACTGGGAGCATTTTACCATCTTCGCTGAAGGGGGATGAAACTGCAAATCCCATGCTTTTGAATCCAGCTCCATGAGCTGGCAGTTGTTCTTTGCTGGACTCGGGTCTCTTGCTGCTTATCTGTGTTTCACAGGATGTGTAAATCAGATGCCAGAAATTCCCCGTTTCCTCCTGGAAGAGGCAACTCAAGAAACTGACAGGGCTCCTTGCTCTCATTTTTCTGCTATGTCCCTGGAGGAGCTGTTTCAAATAACAAGGTTACTTTGAGTCATCACCAGGCCCTGTCTGGAAATCAGTTGGTCACAGAGAAAGGCTGCCAGAGGCCTCTCCAGATTGTGCGTGTCTCACTCAGGCCGCACACACATACAGAATACAAACACTCATTCTGTACTACTGTTTTGTTTTATTGAGACAAGGCTTCATAGACCCTAGGTTGACCCTGAATGGAGCCAAGGATGACCTTAAACTTCTGATCTTCCTGCCTCCTGAGTGCTGGGATTTCAGGTGTGTGACATCATGCCTGGTTTATCAGACTGGGCATTGAATCTTGGGACTCTTGTATACAAAGCAAGCACTCTACCAGCTGAGTTACATTTCTAGCTCCGTATAAGACATTGCTTACATGCTTACTACAAACAGTCTGTATACATCATATATGCATGCTAAATACATATGTATACATCCATGTTCTCCAAAGATGCCTACTATATGCCACATACACATGATTCATACCATCTTTATTCTACATGAACATTCCCTTTGTACATTACCATGCACTATACAGACTGCATCCGTAAATACACACAGCAATAAGCAAAGGCTCAGTGGTTAAGAGCCATCCTTCTTCCTCCAGAGGACCAGAGCTCAATTCTAAACACTCACATGGAGACTCACAACCATCTACAACTCCAGTTACAGGAAGTCCAATACTCTTCTGTATTAAGGGCAGCAGGCAAGCTTGTGATAAACATAGGAACATGCAGGCGAAACACCCATACACATAAAATAAACCATTTCTAAAAATTACGATACATAAGGAAATACCCAAACATTTTACAAAAATACTCCAGCTTCCCGAGTAAAATTCTCCTCAAGATTTGTAGTTCTAAACCAGATAGGGTCCCAGCACTCATAAGGTAGAGGCGAGAGAATCAAGAGGTCAAAGCCAGCCAGTTAAGACGTGCCCTTAAATCTCAAAACTCAAGAGGCAGAAGCAGGCAAATCTTTGTGAGTCTGAGGTCAGGCCTACATAGTGAATTCTAGACCAGCTAGGGCTACAAAGGGAAACCCTATCTAAGGAAAAGAAAAGAGAGAAGGGCACTAGAGAGAGTGGTTAAGAACGTTTGTGCCAGCTGGGCAGTGGTGGTGCACGCCTTTAATTTCAGCACACAGGAGGCAGAGGCAGGCAGGTCTCTGTGAGTTCGAGGCCAGCCAGGTCTACATAGTGAGTTCCAGGATAGCCAGGACTGTTACACGTTGAAACCCTGTCTCAAAAAACAAACAACAACAAAGGAACACTTGTTGCTGTTTCAGAGGAGCTGATTTTGATTCCTACTACCTGCAGGGAGGCTCAGAACCACCTGTAACTCCAGTTCCAGGGAATTTAACACCTTCTTCTGGCATCCATCTAGGGACACCAGGTACACATGTGCTACTGTAACAGAGATACACATGCTTCTTGGAAAGCATCCATATACTTTGAATAAAAATAATGTTTTTAAACATTTTTAAAGAGTTTAAGGCCATCTTAAGCACAAGGCCAGCCTGGGGCAGTTATGACCATGGGCTACACCTCACCAGTTCTCCTAGTCTGTTCTCTACTTACTCAACAATGCTGACATGTTTCTTCTGTTTCCGAAACAAACAAACAAAAACAACTAACTTTCCTCATTATTATCTATAAATAAATGCAGCTGGGCACAAATCTCTCAAAATGCCAGAAAAACAAATGAACCAAAAGTTCTGATTTGGGGGGTGCCTACCCCCCACTTCCCTCCCGGAAAGTCACTCATGCTTCTGTTTGCATGTGACTGGGCGTCAGATGCCTGGAGACACCTGCCTCCCATTAGATGTCTGGCCCTGGGGGAACACACATAGGATTTGTCATAGTAATGACTGAGCCATCCATTTCTCATAGAAGGCTGGTCCTCTGCCCACTGCTAGAGAGCACAGGATATCACGGAGGGTGTAATGACATTGGGGGCAGCAAGACCCAGCATGCATCGCTAATTGATCACAGCATCTGTCTCTCAGAGCTTGGTCTTGGCTTTGCAGTCTTCTGCAGGACTCCCAGCCTTACCAGCTACTCAAGGCAGGCAAGGAAGATGGGAACTTGTGACCCAGTAAGCCCCATGTCCTCATTCTATGAATGAAGACACCATGGCCTGAGAGGTGAGATTTTTGTGAGGTCACACTCCAAGCTGCTCAGCCAAAAGGAGACCCTCACAGAGGCTCTTGCTCTCTTTGAACTCCATAGATAAAGCCTCTGCAAGGACAGGAGCTCCCTATGAGAACAAGAGAAGGAGACAAGGGAAGCCAGGCAAGCCTGAAATTCCCCCAGACATGGGGACCCCTTATAGATGCCTTGGCCATCTTCACTAGGTCAAACTGAGGACCCCTGCTATCTTCATACACAGTCTTTCTGACCCTCAATCCCTAGGACTCTGGCCTTCAGGATCATGGTGGGATTGGGGAGGCCTTCCAAGAGCTTGTGAATTCTCTTCTGAGGTGCTCACTTTTACCTTACCCCATCTCTCCTCCTCCCCAAAGCCTTCCCAGCCCTACTAATCTACCAAGTGCCTCTCCCCGTTCTTAGTACCTCACAAGCAGATGTCTGTCCCTATGCTGACCCTTACTAGTCCCTTAAATGGTTATCAAGTTTAATCCCACGCTGAAACCAGAAGAGAATTTTAGGGCCAGGTCTTCATGCCTATTGTGCCTCTTCAAGATCCTGCTCTCTACTTTCTCCTCTGCCTCCTACACAGGCAACACTATGCCTGCCTCTAAAGCACAAGGCACCACCATCTAAGGCACCCAAACTGTGTTCCTCTGCTCCTCTCTCAATCACACTTCTACTTGGTATTGTCACAAGGGCAAGTTTTTAATCATCTTCATGGGGTTGTTCTGAAGAACCAGTCTCCTTTTCTAGGAAGAGGCTCAGTCCATATCCAGCACCCCTGGGAGGCCCTGACTTGGGGCCAGCTGGACACACTGTACCACCCGTGCCTCTGCTTGCAGCCTGGGGTAGGCATCAGGGCTGCCAGGAACATTCCTCTCCAGGGGTGGGAAGGACACAGCTGCCATGAGAGCTGCAGGGCTGTAGGGGAGAGGGTGACCGAGGGACTGTAAGGCTCAGCATCTGAGTCACCTCACACCCAGACAGATGCTTGCTTCAGACAGACAGACAGATGTACCATGTGTGCTCATTCGGAGTCACACAGACTCCCCCACTCAGTTAAACACTACACAACGGCACCTGCCTGCCCACCCGTGCCAAGCAGCATGGTCAAAGGCCACCACTGGATTGTTTCAAGTGATCAAGGAAGAAGATGTAGCAACGTAGAGCAGAAACAGGAGCAGCTCAGTCTCCAAGCACAAGAAGGTTTTTCTTTGTGTCCTGATATTCCTATCACTGCTCAAACTCAGTAGAGCAAAAATGGAATTGTCCTCATGGGTGTAGTCTTTAGGAAATGTCTTTGGGCTGGGGATGTAGCTCATTGGTAGAGTACTTAATACATATGAAGTTCTAAAAGAGAAAAAAGGTTTCCAACAATCTGTTCAGGACCCAGAACCAAGAGTGCATAGCTCAATCAAGCCCATTCCCAAGCAATCCCAGGATGGGAAAATGTTGGATCTGAACCTAAGAAGTCTGGTTTCTCGGGCCCAGCTTATCTTTGACTTTGAGGCTACCTGATCTCCAGGTAACAGGGCAATGCCATGGTCCTTCCAGCCTTAAAAATGCAAAAGGAGAGCCAGGTGGTGATGCTGTGCACCTTTAATCCCAGCACTCATGAGTCAGAGGCAAGCGGATCTCTGGGAGTTCAAGACCAGCCTGGTCTACAGAGCAAGTTCCAGGAGAGCCAAGAATATCTAAGGCTACACAGAGAAGCCCTGTCTCAAAAAAAAACCCAAAAAAACAAAACAAAACAAAAGCCAAAAAACAAAAGAAAAAAGAAAGAAAGAGAAAGGGTCTTCTCTCTTTGCTGTCACAAAATACCCGGTAGTCTGTCATGGCGGAGATGGCATGGCAGCAGGAGCACGAGGCAGCTGGTCACATTGCCTCCGTGATCAGGAAACAGGACGAGACGGAGAGTGCAAGTGTTCAGCGCATGCGTACTCTTTATTCATTCTCGTACTCCTGCCCACGGAGTACTGCTGCCTACATGCGGGTCAATCTTGCCACGTCCATTAATCCAATCTAAAATTCCCTCACAGACATGCCCAGAGGTTTGCAGTCTTCTAGGTGATCTTAGATCCTGTCATTGATAACCAATATGAATCACCAAAGAGTGAATGGAGGAGAGAGACAGAGACAAAGGAATAGGGGAGATGTCAGGGCAGCAACAGCCCATTCAGGAAGCCGGGGCACAGGAAAAGGGAGCCTTCCTTCCACCATTGCTTTCAGAGGAAACTTCCTGTGTCCAGCCAACACTGAACCATCATTCCGAGTGAGCCATCTCATCAGGATTTCCAATCCCTGCCTGAGAACCAGCCCCTGGGGCTGGTTATGGTGATTCATGACACAATATAATACATGGATTCATCTAACACGAAAACCCATGAGATGCATCTGGCACAGAAGCTTAAGCAACCATTGCTGTTGAGCTATTGTCCTGAGACCTACCTATTCCTGGGACTCTCACTTTTGTATTTCCAGGAATATGTTCACATCCGAGGCTGAGACTAAACAGATTTCCAAAATATGTCATGACTTAAGCAAGTCATTTCTTGCCTCTAGAATTTTTGAAAGACACATTGGCTTTTTTATGATTAGAAAAAGATGGTTTCTGTGTATATTAGTCTTTTCTACCTTCTCTCCTATCCACTCCCAAATTCGATGATTCCGGACAAGGCTATGGCAGCTCAGATCTGTGGGTGGAGCTCTGACCTACCCTCAGCAAGTGACTCTGTGTTGGCCTCACACAGACTCGCTCAGCTTCAGGGCTGGTCTGCAGGAAGCTAATGAGTTTGAAAGGTCGTATCCTGGGTCTGATATTTGGAAACCATTGCTGTGTGGTTGCTTGCCACGTAAGCAACTAGGACTGGTTTCCAGCAGGGTAGTGAGGGCTATTGCAGTCACAGGAACAGCATGAGCGGGTAAGGCCAGTGCACAAGCTCTTTTCCAGCCCCTATCTTCTTCAGGTTTGCCAATATACAAAGCAAGACATGAAGCCTTTTTTTTGAGACAGGATATCAGTATGAAGCTGGATTTTTTTGCCACTCACGATTTTCCTGTCTCCATTTGAGTTCTGGGATGCCAGGTGTACATTAACCAAGGAGAAAAAGGAGAAAAACAAATATTCCTGCTTGATGGGAGGGGCTAAAAGTCACACAGAGAAGGTGATTTTGCAGGGACAGAGGAAACACAGCTAATATTTTTTGTTTGTTTGTTTGTTTGAGACAGGGTCTCTTTGTGGAGCCCTGGTTGTCCTGGAACTCCCACTAGTCCAGGTTGGTCTCGAATTCACAGAGATCTGTTGTAGAACATTATTTTAAGATGTGTTACATTTGTTTATGCTATGGAACAGTTGTTTAATGATGTAAAGATGTGTTACATTCTTTTATGTAGCATTTGTTTAACTCTGTGAAGCTGTGTTACTTTGCCTGCCTAAAGCACCTGATTGGTCTAATAAAGAGCTGAATGGTCAATAGCTGGGCAGGAGAAAGGATCAGCAGGGCTGCTAGGCAGAGAGAATAAATAGGAGAAAAAGAAGGAGCAAGAAAGATCAAGGAGCAAGACAGATGAAGGAGTAAGAAAAGAAGGGGCCAGCCACCCAGCCACCCAGCCAGCCATGGAGTAAGAGTGAAAGTCAGATTACAGAAGTAAGAAAAGTAAAAAGGCCAGAAGCAAAAGGTAGATGGGATGATTTAAGAAAAACTGGCTAGAAAGAAGTCAAGCTAAGGCTAGAGAATTCTAAGAAAGAATAAGCCTTCATGTGATTTGTTTGGGAACTGAGTGGTGGACCTCCCAAACAACAACAGAGATCTGCATGCCTCTGCCTCCTGAGTTCTGGGATTAAAGGCATGTGCCACACCACTGTCCTGCATACAGCCACTATTTTTGCTAAAAGTCATACATACTGTTTTTGTTGTTACTCTATGTAAGCTTGCTTACTGAATCTTACTGCTAGAGATTCAAGCCCAGTTCCCTCATATAACTCTGGATATAACTTTAATTTTCTGTTATTTCTCTCCCTCTCTCTCTCTCTCTCTCTCTCTCTCTCTCACACACACACACACCATTGGATATTGGAGAGCAAACCTGAGGAAGAGACAAGTACTCTAACATTTAGCTCCTTCCCTGGGCCCTGAAGCTTTTGAACCAGATTTGGAGGGGACCGTGAAACCCAGCTCACCCAACACTCTAAGAGGTCTTTTCAGCTGGGATCTTGTTTCCTTTGCTTCTCTTTCTAATGACAGAACACAAATGAGACTTTATGCACATAGCCAGCCTTCAAAATCTAGAAAACACTGCTCCTAAGGTTTGTTTTCTTTTTTGTTTGTTTGTTTTCTTTTCTGGTTTAGATATTCAAATATTCTTTGTTTCCATTTTCTATGATTTATACTCCCTGGCCTGATCATGCCCTCTAGATGCACAGCTTTGTACCAGCCCTTTCAGAGGCCATACTGACAGCTATGCCAGTTGGCTCCCTCATCCGTGCTCCCCTGAATCTCTTAGCCCTGTATGATTTCATCCATGCTCCCCTAAATCTCTTAGCCCTGTATGATTTCATCCATGCTCCCCTAAATCTCTTAGCCCTGTATGATTTCATCCGTGCTCCCCCAAATCTCTTAGTCCTGTATGATTTCATCCGTGCTCCCCTAAATCTCTCAGCCCTGTATGATTTCATCCGTGCTCCCCCAAATCTCTTAGCCCTGTATGATTTCATCTGTGCTCCCCTAAATCTCTTAGTCATGTATGATTTCATCCATGCTCCCCTAAATCTCTCAGCCCTGTATGATTTCATCCATGCTCCCCTAAATCTCTTAGCCCTGTATGATTTNTGCTCCCCTAAATCTCTTAGTCCTGTATGATTTCATCCATGCTCCCCATGATTTCGTCAATGCTCCCCCAAATCTCTCAGCCCTGTATGATTTTATCCGTGCTCCCCTGAATCTCTTAGCCCTGTATGATTTCATCCATGCTCCCCTAAATCTCTTAGCCCTG
>LOJH01049037.1:0-12928 GCA_001685095.1 Ellobius talpinus
TTTATTAACCAATGAAAGTAACACATAGACAGATGACCCTCCTACATCAGAGAACTATTTTCTATAACTGTATCATTTTACATCCCCACTAGCAAGGCACACAGGCTCCAGTTTGTTTATTTGTTTTGGTAATTGTTATCCAAATAGCTGTGAAGTAGTATCTGGTGTTTAAATTTTAATTCATTTTTTTATGTGTATGAGTGTATGAATTTTTTGCCCAAGTGTAGATATGTACACCACATATGTTGCCTGGTGCTGAGGAAGTCAGAAGAGGGCTTCAGCTCCCCTGGAACTAAAGTCATGGATACCTGTGAGCTATTGGGTGGGTGCTTGGAATAGAACCTGGCTCCTCTGCAAGATCAACAAGTGCTCTTAACTGCTCTGTCATCTCTCCAGTCCCTTTTAAATTTTTTAAAAGGTGTTTAATTTTTATTTTTACGTGCATCAGTGTTTACTGGCATGTATATATGTGTACTGCAGTTAGAAAAGGCCGTAAGGTGCCCTGGTACTTGCAGTTATAGATGGTTGCTGGGAATTGAATACGGGTCTTCTGCAAGAACAGCAAGTTCTCTTAACCAATAATCTATCTCTCCAGTACAGCAATATGTTTTTTTTAAAATATGTGCATGTTCATGTGTATTTGTGTATGTGTGTACACAAGTGTGTGTGAAAGCCAGGGGACAACCGAAGGTGTCATCATGAATGACATCTACCTTTTTTTTTTCAAGACAGGGTTTCTCTGTGTAGCTTTGGTGCCTGTCAAGGGACTCCCTCTATAAACCAGGCTGGCATCAAACTCACAAATATCTGCTTGCCTCTGCCTCTCTAGTGCTGGGATTAAAGGCTTGTGCTACAATTGCCCAGTGACATCTATCATTTTTGAGACAAAGTTTCTCACTGGCTTGGAGCTCACCTATTTGGACAGACTGGTTGGTCCACAAGCCCAGGATCCTCCTGTCTCCACCTCTCCAGTTCTGGGATTACAAAGTCACTGGCCTGGCATTTTTTTCGTGGGTTCTAAAGATCTAACTCATCTTTGCACTTGACTTGAAGGCAAGCACTTTACCAAGCAATGATGTGGATTCCCCTCTGTATGCTGTGAATGTGTTTTATTGCCGTTGGTTAATAAAGAAACTGCTTTTGGCCAGTGGCTTAACAGAGTAAAGCCAGGAGGAAAATCTGAACAGAGGTGTAGAGAGAGAGTAGGCAGAATCAAAGAGATACCATATAGCTGCTGAAGGAGAAAGCCGCCAGCCGCCATCCAGAACCTTATTGGTAGGCCACAGCCTTGTGGCAATACACAGATTAATAGAAATGGGTTAATTTAAGATATAAGGGTTAGCCAGGAACATGCCTAAGCTATTGGCCAAGCAGTGTTGTAATTAATACAGTTTCTGTGTGATTATTTGGATCTGAGCAGTCAGGAAACAAAAGAGTAGTCTCAGCCTACAAAGCGAGACATTTCTCAACCTTCTCATTATGGTTTTTGTTTGTTTGTTTATTTTTGGTTTTGTATTTTTCAAGTCAGGGTTGCTCTACGCAGATTTGGAGCCTGTCCTGGAACTTGCTCTGTAGATCAGTCTGACCTTGAACTCACAGAGTTCTCCTCCTCCTCCTCTTTCTCCTTTTTTCCCCTCCCCCTTTCTGGGTTTTTGAGACAGGGCCTTGCTATATAGCTTACTCTGGCCTTAAACGCACCTTGTCATCTAGGCAAGCATCAAACGGCAATTGGTGTGGGCCACCATACTGGTCTTCTAAGTCTTTTTTTTCTTCAGCTACCTCCTCCTCCTATTCCTTTTCTTCTTCTTCTTTATTGTCATCTTCTTTCTGTAGGGCTAGGGATTGAACTCCAGGCCTTGTGCATGTTAGGTAAGCCTCTATCACTGAGGATCCCCCAACCGCTCAATCTTACTTTATCTATCTTCTATAATGACTTTCAGCAGATGTGGCTCCCTTTAATTAATCAGTTCACTCCTAGTCCAGCTACTGCTGCAGTAGCGAACTTTTCTTGGGCATAGTCCTTGTGTTCTACTCCCAGAACATGGAGACTGAGGTAAGGGACACCTCAAAGCTCCTGCCTCACTTGTTCATATACGGCCTAGCAGTACGATGGGTTGACAGACACATGGGGGAAAATCTTGACCCATGCATGCAGGATTAAGCTCTTTCTCACCTCAAGGGGCCAGCTCTAAGGCTATCCTGCCTGACTCCTTGGGGCTAGTTCTAAACCCACTCTACATGAGTCCTTTGGGAGGTCCTGAAACTGTTGTTCTTACAATGCCCAGTGTGGGATGCACTGGTAGTTCCACAAGGACCACTCTCTGCCCTTCAGGACTTTGACTCAGACCCTGCTTTCAGGCTTTGTGCTTTTGGAAGAGTGTAATACATGAAGCAACCTCTTTCTTTTGATACATTATATTTTCTGTCGTGTCCCCATCCACCCCCCACCAGATAGGGTTTCTCTGTGTAGCCCTGGTCGTGGTCCTGGAACTCACCCTATAGACCAGGCTGGCTTTGAACCCACAGAGATCTGCCCGCCTCTCAAGTGCTGGGATTAAAGTCATGCACCTCCACCATCCAGCATTTTTTGTTTTTTTGAGACAAGGTCTCAATCACACTGTAGCCCAGGTTGGGCTGGAATTCACTATGCAGTTTAGGCTGGTCTTGATCAAACACCCTGCTTTAGCTCTGGAGCCCATCCTGGCCTCTTGCTAACTTGCCCAGACTGTCCCAGAACTTCCTGTGTAGCCCAGGCTGAACTTCCTGTGTAGCTCAGGCTGCTCTCAAACCCTACCTTGTTCTGTCTCAGCTCCCAGAGAACTAGGGTGAGAGCCACAGATGCCCACATTTAATAGAATACTTTAAGACAGTAATCTTCTTGATATTGCAGTCTAATGTTTCTCCAACAACTTTAGGACAGGTTGAAGTGTCAGCTTAGCTATGAGAAAGAATCAAGCAGAAAGGCTAGGCCTTAATGAAAAAATAGTCAGTCATACTGTCTTTGTTCATACGGTCATTAGAAGGTAGTGCAGAACTGGCCAAAAAATTTAAAGCCTCTGTCTTACTGCCTAGTCAATTTCAGTCTTTTTTTCCCCCCAAGACAGAGTTTCTCTGTGTAGTCTTGACTGTCCTGGAACTAACTCTGTAGACCTTGAACTCAGAGGCCCACCTGCCTCTGTCTCCCTAGTGCTGGGATTAAAGGCGTGCGCCACCACTGCCCAGTGAGACAGGGTCTTTTTATGTAGTCCTTGCTGTCTCGTTATGTAGAACAGGCTGGTTGAGACCAGTCTCAAACTCAGGGATCTGCCTGTTTCTGCCTCCTGAGTGCTGGGATGAAAGGTGTGCACCACCACGCCCATTTATTTTATGTGGATTTAGTTTCTTTTCTCTTCCTTTTTTTTCTTTCTCTTGTTGTATAGAGGATAGAACCCAAGCCCTCATACATACAAGTACTCTGCCACTAAACTACACCCCAGTCCATGGTTTAACTTTTTGAGTTTTTGTCTTTTGAATTTCTCTGTGTAGCCTTGTCTGTCCTGGAGCTTGCTTTGTAGACCAGGCTGGCCTCGAACTCACAGTTATCCGCCTGCTTCTGCCCTCCCCTCCCCCAAGTGCTGGGATTAAAGTCATGAACCACCACCGTATGAATTCTAAGAACATAACTCTATTATTGAGCTACATCCTCAGCCCCAGCCTTGCCTATCTTGAAGCCTACTGTACTGGGAAGACAACAAGGTGTTCTATTAGTTCTTTTTATCTGATACATTGTGTAGATCCTGAGAGACCAACTCACTAACTTCCTGCCTCAGTTTCCTAAGTGCTAGAATTAAATACATGTTTGTCTTCCAAAGATATAGTTGGTTCTTCCTCTACTGAACAAATAAAACCAAAGTGAAAGAATCACTATTCTACAGTATAGTGTTCTGTCCTAATTACCATTTTTGTAGAACTTCCTACATGAGTACACTATGTTTGCATAATTTGTACTCCCCCTCAACTCTTCCTGTGTCCTTCCAACTACCCCCTCTCCAAATCGTGACTTCATAAAGATATGTATATACTAAGTTCAATTAAGGTTACCCTTAATTTGATGTGTTTAGGTCTGACCACACTTAGGATTGAAATCTCAACCCTGAAAAACCAAAACACAACTGATTCTCCCTCCCTTAGTGACTGCTGACTTCCTTTATCTTAGGTTGGACCTTGTGACACTCATTGTTGTCTGAGGGCTGTTTTTTGTTTTTTTGTTTTGTAAGTTATTGATAAAGCATGCAGTAACTATCCCCCAAGAGGACAAAAGGAATCATATCCTATGAAAATGCAAAAACCCAGGACACAGCACAGTTAAGAAAATTCATGTTGGGATATAACATTCTTCAGGTATCTAAATCTAGACTAAATGTATTCTGTGTAGCTTCAAAGGGCTGAAACGTGCAAGTCACACAGAGATGGATTTCAACCTAATGTTAGGAAAATCTGGCTAATGATTAAAGTTGCTCTAAATTGCAATCAAATATTGTGTGAGCTTGTGATCTCCTTTCTACAAAAACAAAGTTTGGGGTTCGTGAGACAACTCAGTGAGTAAAGGCATTTGTCACTAAACCTGATGACCTGCGTTCGATCCCCCAGACCCACACAATGGAGCTGATGTCCTCTGACCTCCCACACCGCACCTGTGCTTGCAGGAGTGCAGGGCCATGCACACAATAAATAAATTTAATAATAGAAAAATAAATGTCTAGGTAGAAGCATAGGTCAGCGACACAAAGAGCAGCTTCCAGGTTGGATGGCAAGATGAAGGAAGGTCCCTCTCAAGGCTGAGTCTGTCATTACCTTAGGGGATATTACAAGGAAGAGCCAAAAAACAGACGGAAGACACCTGTCACTGTATGCAGTTTGGGGACTTTGGAAGTATTTTCTTGAACTGACTTCTTAGAAATAAAATGGATGTGTCAAAGGTTGCACACAAAGACTCCACATTGTGAAGTTGCACTGGCAGATGGCACTTCCCCTCAGCGTTACCAACACTGACTACAAGTGAAAAACATATTCCATTGTCATTTTAACTCACAGTTCTCTTATTAGTCCTGAAGTCAATGCTTTGTCATAGACATCAGTACAGTGGGCTTAGGCTGAGTGCAAAGTTGTGCACCAAAATATTTTAAAATTCATGTCATCTGGTTTTATTTTTTATCCTTTTCTGACACAACTTTAAAATAATAATAATAAAAAAAACCTTTCTGGTCAAGCAGTGGTGGCACACACATTTAATCCCAACACTTGGAAGGCAAAGGCAAGGTGGATCTCTGAGTTTTGAAGCCAGCCTGGTCTACAGAGCTGGTTCTAGGACAGCCAGAGCTGTTACACAGAGAAACCCTGTCTTGGTAAACATAAACAAGAATCCTTTTTGTGTATGGCCATTTTGTCTGCAGGCATTTCTGTGTACTACATGACTGCATGATGCCCATGAAAGTCAGAAGAGGGGGTCAGAACCCCTGGAACTGGAGTAACAGATGGTTGTGAGCTGCCATGTGGATGCTGGGAATCGAACCTAGGTCCTCTGGAAGAGCAGCCATTGTTCCTAACCTTTCAGACATTTCTCCATCCCCTTGACATAAATTTTAATGCCTTTGTGCCAAGTTGATCCATCACTTGCATTAGGATTCCTACTTTTAGGGTTGGTATAGGCTTCACAGACTTCAGCTGATTCCACTTGCCAGTTTAGCCAGTTTCAGATTTTCAAGCCATATGTAAAAACAAGCCTTTGTCATGGAAATCTTTTCCAGATTAACTCACTTCTGCTTCTTGCAAGACTCCCAGGGCTGCATGCAGCAATTCAAAACATGCTTTCTCCCAAAAGGCTAATTACAAGACAGTATTTCTGCTGCTTGCCAATGACTTGTTTTGTAATCAGGTTTTTCTAGTTGAGGTTTTCTGATGATTAAAAAAAAATTGTTGAATAACAGTAAGGTAAATAACAGCACTTCTCATGAAGGACCTTTCAAATGCTTTCTCTAAATCAGACATGGGAGGCCACAACTGTAATGCTAATGCTTAGAAGGCTGAGGCAGGAAGATTGCTTTAAGTTTGAGGTCAGACTGGACTACATAGTAAGTTCAAAGTCAGCCTAGGGCAGATAAGATGTTGCTTCAAAAAACGCAAGTATTTCATGCAACAAATTTATACTACAGAATACTCTTTTTGTAATCTGAAAACTCAAATTGAACTGGGCAGTCAATATTTTATCTGACATGTGATGGGTGACTACCATATAGATAATAAAGGTATGGGGTGTCATATTTCTTGCAAAGCTTTCCAAAGTTACAAATGCCTACAAAATCTAAATCCATGAGAAAAAGTGATTATGCTTTCATTTTGGCAAGGAAAATCATGTGTCTTCTGAAATAAGATGATTAGCTGTCCAATCCAGGACTACTAAACCAATGCAATTCATGTCAAGGCTTGTTTCCTGGATGTCTTGTCCATAAGAAGAAATATTCTGCTGTGGTTGCTAGTGCAGACCTGTGCCCACTTTAGCTGGTGCCTGCGTTGAACAAGGCATTGAGGTTTGAAGACCTCCCCTAGCTGTGGGGGAGATAAGAAAGTCTTGAGAGCCCCCACGCCAGGAATTCAAAACCTGGTGAAGTCAGACTCCTCATTTTGTTATAGTTCATGTTGCTTTGTTTAATGAATTAATTAGTTGGTACTGAGGATTGGACCTAGGGTCTGATAGATGCTAATACATGCTCTACTACTGAGTTTCATGCCTTTGAAAATGGAGCAAAGTAAAAAGGTTTTAGCAATATAATATATTCTAAGGGATATGTGTGTGTATGTGTGTGTATACACACACTTATATTGCTGTGAAATAATGTAATTTATTACATTTTTATATATAACATACACATCTGTGAAATAGTGTAATTTATTACATTTTTATATACAATATATACATATACACACATCTGTGAGATAATGCAAGTGGTTAGCCATAGAGGGAATCTCTGGTGGGGAGGGTACAGGGATTATATTGGTGGGATTTTCATTTTGCCAAGGTGTGAGAAAGTCATCTTCTCATTTTTTCTTCCAAGGACTTGACAGACCACAAACACTTTAAACCCTTGTGGAGTTAAGTCAAGTATTTGTGCTTTGGGAACACAAGAAAAATTTCCCTGCTATCTGCAAAGAGAACTGATTTTTCTTCCACCAACTACCCAAACTGGCCTCCCTTCTGAGGGTCATCTAGCCCTTGCTTTGCCCTCACTACTGCAGTGAAAGTACTGATAACGATGCATGCATCCATTCCATCGTTTATTACTATATTCTATTTGTTTATTCCATCCACAGCCTTTATTCCATCCATTTCCCTTTATTACTTCCTTGAAATCAATAAACCAAAATTTTTCCTTGATTTTGAGCTTTGACTGTGACTAATAGCAGCTGAATAGCAGTTTTTACTGAAGAATTCTTGAAGCTGTAACACTGGCTGTCAGCAAGTTCTTCTCCGGCAGTGATTTAGCAGAGGAATCAAAAGGTTTTATCCATCCCTGGTGGCAGCCAGCATCCAAGCAGTCCAGGACATAAAGGTGTACACCTGGCCTCATTTGAAGCAACTTTGCACCACCTTGCAGAAAGCTCAGCACACGCTTCTATTGCAACAGTGCAGCAAGGGAAAGAATCCCTCTGCCTGTTCTGCCTCCCTTATTCCCCGGGTGGTAGCCTTTCTGAATTCCCCATTGAAAAATGCAGGATCTGATGGGTATGGTGGTGCTCACCTTTAATCCCAGTATTTGGGAGGGAGGTAGAGGCAGGTAGAGCTCTGAGCTCAGTGTCAGCCTGGTCTATAGAGCCAGTTCCAGGATAGCCAGGACTACATAATAGATCCTATCTCAAAAAACAAACAAACAAAAACCCAAATACAAACAAATAACACCCCAAAACAAAACCACATAGAACAAAAAACCTAGGAACCAATAAGCCTTGCATGTACAGCAGCCTACAGGTCTCTTCCTGGGGAAGCTTACCCAAGACACACACTGTTGAAATATCTCTTAAGTAACCTTTCAGATTCTCAGGACAAATTTCAAGGTTTGTCGAGGCTGTCTTTTTTCACTGCTTAGGAGAAACGGGGGCTTGTTTGCCCCGTTTCCAGACAGATGTGCAAACTTTACAGAGGCAGAGGATGGAGTGGTTTCTGGAGAAAGGAAATTTCCTGTGTTGGCTGCAGTAAGTGGGACAACAAGACTGGCAGGTGCCTGTAATTAATCCTCCCTTTCCTCTGTGAAATGCAGGCCCAGGGAGATCTGCAGGTCTTCAGACGCCTTTGAGCTGACCCAGCCCTGGCAGACAGAGCCATCTCTATTATAGTGGAGGGGTCCTATGAGCCAGTTTCTCCCTCTGCAGGAACAGCCTCTTCCTCCTTCCTAAGCTTCTCATTTATCCTCCTAACTAGACACTCCTGCAAGACTGAAAGCTGCCCTTAGGAATCTTGGGAGTGGATTTGACACCTTTGATTCACAATAGCTTTACCCTGTGGAATTTGACTAATATTTCTCAGCTGTCATTCATTCATCTCACCTCGTTGCTTTGTCTGTTAATTCAGTTTTGTTCCAAAATGGGAAGGAGGGAAATTCTGACTCCTGTTGGGATGGAAGTGCCTGTATCAGACACTGTCCTGTGCTTCACGTTAACTTATTAAATTTCACATTAACCAAAGGTATGTAACACCCGCTCTTTTTCTCTCTGAACACATGGAACACCAGGGTTCAATCAAAGAGTTATGCAATTTATTTATTTATTTAATTTGTGTGTGTGTTCTTGCTGTACTGGGGATCTGACACAAGGCCTTACGCATTGATCTACATTCCCAGTCCACAATTTAGTTTTTTGAGATGTGTAACCTCCTCTTCTACAGATGTCAAACTCAGCTTAGCCTGCGTGGGGTTGTGAAGCAGTGTCTTTGGTTAATTCTAATGTTGCCAGTGTTCGTATTGGTAGAGCTTTGTTTTAGTAATGATCAGATTGATTTTATTCCTAAATCCTTTACAATCTTAGCTACTTTAATGCTATGTTTGGATCAGAAGGAGTTTCTGAAATTGGCATGGTCTATAAATAGCTATGAGTAGCAGCCTTTTTGTCTTATTAATTGAGTTACAAATTAATTGAGGGTCTTTAGTGCCTGCAATGTGCAGAAAGCATTACTGGAGGATGCTGGGCCCAGCAGTTAGGGCACAAACTCTAAGGGCAGATTAGTTGAGCCTGAACTCAATCTCCTGTCTTAGACAAAACCTTAGTTTTAATTTTATTTCATTTTATGTGTACGGGTGTTTTGCTTGCAAGTATGTCAGTATACCACTTGCACACTTGGTGCTCATAGATGTCAGAAAAGTGTATCAGGTCCCATGGAGCTGGAGTTACAGACAGTTGTGAGCCACCATGTGGGTGCCAGGAATCAAACTGGGGTCTACTAGAAGAGCAATAAGCACTCTTATTCTGTCTTTCTGTATTAATCTTTTTATTCCTTAGGGTTTTGCTCCTGAAGCGAAGATTTAAAGGCCTACTTCCTGAGAAGTTGTTGTGAGGTTTAAATAGGCTTCTTTTTGTAAAACGCTTGACATAAAAGTAACTGCTTGATCAATGGTAGATGTTATTTTACAGAAGAATATAAGATGTGTGCCTAAATAAAAATAACACACTTTAGAAGATGATCTATGACACGGGGGTAAACAACAGGTGCATAATGAAATTTGTGGGGAGCAAAGATTGTTTTTAGGTAAAAAGGTCAGAGAGGTTTCTCAAATGAAGTAATGTTCAAGTTGATATTTGTACTATCCTCATTAGACCTGGAAAGTCCAAGCTGTTGTAAAGCAGTTAACAGGAGCTGTAGTTTAAAATAAGGCCAAACAGAGTTGCAAATGACAGAAAGAAAACAAAGCCTACTCATAGGCAAGTCAAAGGGGCACGGGAGAAGAGGGGGAGGGGACATACAGACAGAGCCTCTCCATGGCACCTTTTCACCCACAATCCAAGAAGCTACCCTATGACCGGAGTGACGTGCAAGGTCAGGTAGATACATATGTTCAGCTTATTTCAGCCACTGTCTAAGCTAAAGCTGCCACTGGCTTTCATTGCTGGTAAGTTACCAATGGCAGGAGATTGTGTAAACATAACGTATGCTTGGATGGGAAGTAGAAAGAAGCATACACCAAGAAATTGAACAGGAATAGGGGGCAAAACAGAATATGGTGGGAAAGAAGAAAATATTTGCATTCTTTGTTACCTAAATGTCAATGTGTCAAATGTCGTACACTTAGCACATTCTCTGTGTGCTGAGCTCTTTCAGATCCTTCTGGTCACTGCTGTTTTGTGTGGGTGGAAGAGAACTTGGTAATTGAAGTGCCAGAGAAAAGAAAAGCACTACCAGGAATTACAGTCATAGGAAACAGAAAATTATCAGGGTAAGCATTATAAAGAGAAACGAGCAAATAAGTGTAGTAGATGCCACACTACAGTATAAACTTTAAGTCTAACCTGCATACAGTGATTATACTCAAAATTATATCCGTGTTCACAGTAAAGCTAAGTAGGAAAAATCGTCATGTGGATAAGTATGGCTTTACAGCCAATGGTTATTAAGTTATTTACAATGATTTTAGGTATTCCTGCTTGAAACAACATGTTGACAGGTTGTAGTTAAAGGAAGTTGTGCCCATTGCCGTGTGACCAAAGTTTCAGGGCTTAGTAAATAGGAACAAGCAATAAAGATAGATAAAACTCTTTCATAACCACCCATACAGAAGTATCCTAATTTCTTTTTGTAGAGACAAAAAATAAGTGTTGCGATTTACTGGCCTTCTAGTCCACCACTGTATAATTAGTTTCTGTGTGCTATAAGCAAACTTCTCTCTGGTAAAGGAGCAACTGGGAAAAGTATAGTCAGTAGCCTCAAGAAGTAAAACAAAATGCACTTCACAGCCATTTCCTCATTTGCTGACATTAGATTTATGTCTGGGGATAAGCCATTAATTACATTTACTGAAACAGACTTACCCTTATTATAGCGAACTAATGGTTTTCTTAAACAGCAGAGCACTAATATTTCAGTATTCTCGCTGTCACTACTGCATTTGTATTTAAAGTGTTCGCAATCTGCCGTCTTTATGAAATCTAACAACCATTGGTTTCAAACAAACGCTAAAGATTAAAGTGTAGCGTTTGGTAAGAAAAAAAGAGGAAAGTGCTAACTTCTTTTTTTAAAGGTTTCTGATAAGTTGGTATTAATCGTCTAGCAAGGCTTCTCTAAGCGGAGTTTTCCAGATGCCGTGAGTTAACGAATTTTTTAGCTGCTTCCAAACTACTGCTCCTCTCTCTGGGGTTTGGACTAAGAATGCGGGCTTCAGAGCTCGCTCCAGTCCCGGGCTTAAACTGCTGCGTATCCACGCTCTGGTGCGGTTGCGTACGTTTAATCGCTTCCCGCTCTCACCGGTTGGGTTAAGACTTGTAACTGCCATCTGGCTCATAAATTTGTCTTCCTACTCTGTCTGGTGCCCCCTGGTGCTCATCACAACTATAATCTTAGGTAGTAGCAAAGGTGGTCCAGGAAGCACCAAGGGTATTTTGAAGAAAAGAATTCCATTACTGTAAACTGTACGGATCTAGGTTTCTCGATTGGTATAAATTACATATGTACACACATGCAAGTCTAGTAAAGAAAGGGATGTTTCACTAAGCCACCGAGGGAGGGAAAAACAAAACGAAAGATAAATTTTACCTAACTATAGAGGCGAAAGTCAGCTATGCCATTTCAAGTTTGTAGTCAAAGATCAAAGATGAAGACATCTTCGAACCCTACTTCCTCCCGTGCTTGTCACCCGCTCTCCCTCCCCCACGTTGTTTCTGGCAAAGCAAAGAGGGTTCGCTCTGATCTTGGGTTTTATTTAGTAGGCAGCCCATCTTCGCAGCCAAAGTACTTGTTTGGGAACTGGAGTCGATCGAGCATGTGGTCTCAAGTTGTGGAGGGGAGAAGGATGGAATATATTTGTCTTCCCTAACCCATTTAATCAACAGTGATCTTTTGTGCACTCTTCACAAAGTTTCCCGGGAGTCTTCGAGCTCGGGCTCTGGTTATTCAGCTTTGCCTTCCCCCTCCACTCCCACACTCCTAGTCACTCAACACTAAGGAGGCTCTCCATTAAAGGCGAACAACAGATCATTTTTCATTGCATGGCAGCTCTATGAGCTATTTAAGCAGAACATGACGGAAGTCTTTCGTTCTCTCCTCATGACTTTTTTTCTTTTTTTTCCTCTCCTTTCTTCTTTTGCAATTGATTCCTAAATAATGATTTTGGTAGAGAGCACTGACTTTAGGATGGAATTGAGCGACCCACGATGACGCTCCCATCAGGCTTTCAGAAGGGGCGGTTTTCAAAAAAAGGAACTACAATTCCCAGGAGGTACTAGGCTAGAACAATCGCAGGGCATCACGGAAGTAGTAGGCGCCTTTCTCCCTGGTCCCTTTCACGGTTTCCACTCTAAAACTACCAATCCCATTGTGCCTCGAGCTCGGCACGCCTGCGCGAGAGCCCCCGAGAGCGATGTGGGCGGGGCCGCCCCGGGCAGCAGGGGGCGGGGTCCAAGCGGGCTGTGTGGAGGCTTCAGACATCGGCGCCATTTAAAGCGGAGTTTCCCGGGCGGACGCGCTTCTTCTGCTTGGCTATTCCGCACTCCCTTCTTCGCTGACAGAAGGCGCCTAGCGGGGTGACTTCTCTTTTCTCTCCCTGTTCCCCCTCCTCCCAGTTCTTTCGGTCTTCTCTCCTCTTGGCCAGAGAAGTAGCGGAGCCCGGGCCCCGCGGTGAGCGGCCCTCCCCTCCCCACAGTTCCCTCCCTCCTCTGCCGCCGGCGCCGGCCAGAGAGGGGAAGAGGTTCGCCA
>LOJH01049038.1:0-12927 GCA_001685095.1 Ellobius talpinus
GTCAGAACCTGGAAACAACCTAAATGCCCCTCAACCAAAGAATGGATAAAGAAACTGTGATACATTTACACAAAGGAGTACTACTCGGCTGTAAAAAAAAAATGACATCATGAAATTTGCAGGCGAATGGATGGAACTAGAAAAAAATCATCCTGAGTGGGGTAACCCAGACCCAGAAAGACAAACATTATGTGTTCACTCATAGTAGATACCAGATGGAAAACAAAGGATAACCAGACTGCAATCCACAGCTCCAGAGAAGCTGGGTAACAAGGAAGACCCTAAGAGGGACACATGGATCATCCTGGGAAGGGGAAATAGATGAGATCTCCTATGTAAACTGGGGAAGTGTGTGGCAGAGGGGAAAAGATCGGGGATGAGCTCATGAGGGAATAGGATGGTCGAATTGGGGGCAGGACGGAGTGGGTGAGCAATGAAAGAGATATCTTGATAGAGGGAGCCATTATGGGGTTAGGAAGAACCCTGCTGTCCTGTTTTTTTTTTTTTAACCTGGTGTGCTTTTTCTGTTCTGTCCCAGGAGTTTGTCTAGGCCAGGCTTGTCTCATGCCATATTGTGCTCCTGTAACAGGACCACAGGCAGCAGGATCCATAATGAACAGATGGGTACTTGCTCACAGCCCAAGACTGTGCTCGGGGTCTTTGGGGTGTCCTTGCATGACAGAAGACACTACGTGACTGGGAAGCACCAGTAAGAAAGAGGATGAACTCATCATTTTACCAGAAATCTACCCCAGTGGTCACCCCTCTGGACAATAGCAGCAGGAGCCCATTCAGGACGGCAGAGTCTCTTGACATAATCTCCCCAGGACCACCCTTGGGGAATATACTCAACCATAGCAGATCATGCATGACCATTCTATCTCCTTGAATTTTTCTCAGCCAGGTTCTCAGGCTTTACCATGAGTTGGAACCTTGAAAGCTTTGAGAAGTTGCCTGGGTGTTTCTTAGCACGGGCCTACAAGGCTTGGATGTTCTCATGAAAATAGAGGACCTGGATGTAGGTCTGACATTGCATCCTGAGTTCACAGAAACAGTATGACTTATGCTAATCGATACTTCCTTTGAGCACTGCAAAGTATGTCATTGTGTGCCGCTGCTCAGGCCTGTGAAGACTCAGTGCACTTCTTGGAGGGTAGGAAATTTTCTTAGTTATTTGAAATTCTTCCATGTGGTAGATTGATCTTTTCTCAAATATTTGATAATGTATTTAAACACTTAGACCTTATGGATTCGCACATATTTGGGTGATGTAAGATGCCCATCTATATGCTATGAATATGTTTTATTACCATTGGTTAATAAATAAGCTGTGGCAGGGTAGAATATAGCTAGATGGGAAAGCCAAGCTGAATACAGGGAGAAAGAAGGCAGAGTTGAGGGAGCCACCAGTAGCCACAGGAGAAGCAAGATGTGAGGTAACAAGCCATGGTAAAATATAGAATAATAGAAATGGATTAACTTAAATTGTAAGAGCTAGTTAATAATAATCCTGAGTTAATAGGCCAAACAGTTTATAATTAATATAAGCCTCTGTGTGTTTCTTCTGGAACTGGCAGGTGGGAGAGAAACGTTCAGTTACATTTGGGTTATAACACTATATTTCCGTGTATGTTTGTGCCCACGTGCATTCATGTATTGTGTGAAGTTGTATGTCCATATGTTTGGAGGCCAGGAATCAACCTTCTATGTTGTACCTCAGGAATATCATCCATCTAGTTTTTCCGAGACTGGTTCTCATCATTGGCCTTACTATTTTGCCTAGGTTGGATGGCCAATGATCACGAGGTATCCACCCGTGCCCACCTCCACAGCACTGAGACTAAAAGTGCATGTTACCATGTCTGGCGTTTTAACCTGGGTTCGGAGGACCAAGCTCAGGGTCCCATACTGTGGAGCAAGCCCACTGAGCCATCTACCAAGCCCCTGGGAACTTTTGTTGTTTGAATTGTTACACTGTTGGTCACTGGTAGCTCTTCTGATATGCCTACATTGAAGAATTGTTTTCTCAGTTCTTGACACTTTCTGTTTTTGACACTTTCTGTTTTTGATACACACACACACCCCCATTCTCTTATGGATGATGATTCACTGTATATGACAGATCACCCTGGGGCTCTCTAGCGTCCTTTCTTGCCTCTTATACTGGGATGTTGCCTTCAGTGAATTGTGTATCTGCCTGGTCTGGATCCCCCACACAAACATATAGGTCCCACCTTATGAAGGGGCTGATGCATGGTAGGTATTCCCACTTCCCACACCTTAATATGAACTATATAAAGAAATCCATACTTAATTTCTCTCATTTAATGTTTGTGCTTAAAATCTTACTTGGCAGGATCATCTACTTGACTTTCTATCTTTTCCTTCTCTGTGTATTTTATAGACCCTGCAGTTCTTCTGTCTTATTTTTTTAAAGGTGAATCTCACGTGCATAGTGTGCAGTTGTTTCTTACTTTGTGGGACAAATTGAAAATATTGATTTGACTGATATCACTGATCTCAGCTCAGTCATTGTGGTGTTGTTGTGCGTCCCACTATGAAGGACCATTGCAAGCATAATACATATGTTGCTTTCTTTGTTCTTGGTGGTTTACATGGTATTTAGAGGCTGTGTATAGCGATTCGCATTTATATGGTTGCTAGTTCCTGGTTGCCACAACTATTTCCTCTTAATATCTTCCTGGCCATGTTCTAAAAAATTAGCAAAATAGCTTTGCCATGTTCAAACAGCTACTACAATTTTTTAAGCTTGTGTGGGAAATTAATTAATAAGGAAATTTAAGTGTATCTGACATTTCAAAAATCCAGTGACAAAGACAAGCCAAATTCATACCTCGATAGTTGGTTCTCTCAGTATGAATGTGCAAATCTAATAAAATTAAAAGCAAACTTCCTAGAGAATTTATTTGGTTTGTAATGGGATGAATGGTTTTAAAATTTGTATGAGATGTAAGCCTTGGGGAAAAACAAAGAAATTCTTCTAAAATTTATTTAGCAGATGTCAACAAACACTTTAAAGCTGCTGGAGTCAACTTAATATGGGCTTGGCACAAAGATAGATAAATAGATGTGTTTAACCAAATAGTAAATCCAATGGCATTAATGACATAGAAGCCAGAAACATGCTTCAGTACCCCATGGGGTGGAATATTAAACACAAATGGTAGTTAGCTCTTTGGGAAGGGATTGGCTTCTCTAACAAATGGTGTTGGCCCTTTGCCTTTCCATTCAAGCAGGGACCCTAAGGCATACAAAGGAAGCAGCTCTCAGCCTGGCCTCAAGGGTCTCTTTGCATGGGCAGTCAAGCAATGACAATGGCCATGGGGAAGTTTTACTATATAGTGTGAAATTCTATTTGGCATACAAAGCATAAATTTGGTCTTGGAAAATTGCAATATGGTAGTTTGAATGTAATTGATTGACCCCTATAATATCATAGAGAGTGGTATTATTAATAAGTGTGGCTTTCTTGGAGTGGGTGTGGCCTTGTTGGAGGAAGAGTGTCACTGTGGTGGTAGGTTTTGATGTTTCTTATGCTCAGGACACCGTTCAGTGTCTCCATCGACTGCCTGTGACGTGTATATCAAGATGCAGCCAGCACCATGTCTGCCTGCACGCCTCCTTGCTCCCCACCATGTTGATAATGGACTGAATCTCTGAAACTGTAAACAAGACACTCCAATTAAATGTTTTTCCCTTAAAAGAGTTGCTATGGTCATGATGTCTCTTTTCAGCAATAGAAACCCTAAGACACAGAGGATGTTTTTCTTGTCCCATTAAACCGAAGAGCGATAACCATGGGTATGTTTTAGAAAAAGAATTGAGCAGATACAAAGTATCTGTTGGAGAAAATTAAGTGTTGAAGGCAGGGAGGCTGAGGCAGAGGGGGAAAGCCCAGGAGTCACTCAGCTTAATTTCTTTCTTGACCCAGAACCTTTCTTCTCCCTCACTGTGCTCCATCTTTATCCTGCTCTCTGCCCTGGTTCTTCCACCACTGGTGACTCCCAGGGGATGCACAGCAGGTGTCAGTCGGGTGAAGTGTGGGGTCCAAACCCCACAAGCAGCTCCCCAGAGGACGGGATGCTCATCGTGAGGACACCGTCAGCAGAGAGGCGGAAGGACTGCCTGTGTCTGCAGCAGCTCTTCAGCGGCCCATGGTCTGAAGCAGCAGGTGAAGGCCAGCTGAGACACACAGCACTGACTCATGGAACGGCTGCCCTGAAAATCTCTGAAGGAAAAGACTGGCTTATGCTTGAAGTCCATTCAAACTGTGAAATATAGATTTATGGGCGGGCGGGGAGCTTAGAGCAGAGAAATCTGAAAACAAGCATGGACATACCTCCTTGAATTCCAAGACACCTTCTGCTTCCTGAGGCCAGTTCTTTCATGACTATGGAGCTGGGGGCCGCAGCTCTGAAGCCTTCTGTTGCTGATATCTCTACTGATGGTTGTGATTATACACGACATTCTTTCAGTAGTTTACTCAAGTTTTTTTCTTTTATTTTAGGGGGCTGCTGAGACAGGGTCTCTCTATGTAGCACCGACTACCCTGGAACTCACTCTGTAGATCACGCTGGCCTTGAATTCACAGAGATCCACTAGCCTGTGCCTCCCAAGTGCTGGGATTAAAGCCAGCCATACCTCGATGGCTAATCAAGTATTTTAAAAGGAGGGTTTACTCTCCTTTTATGTCCAAATCATTGGTTTCAGATCACTCCTTATTTTGTTTAAGAGGCCCTTTAGCTTTCCATAGATTAAATAATGCTCCCATAGTCACATAGCTTGGAAGTAAAAAAAATCTGTAATTTTATTTATTTTTTTACATATTTATTTTCATTTTGTGTGTTCTACCTGCGTACGGTGGTTTGAAAGAAAATGACCTCCTGAGGGAGTAGCACTATTAGATGTGACTTTGTTGGCACAGGTATGGCCTGTTGAAGGGAGTGTGTCACTGTGGGAGTGGGCTTTGAGGTCTCCTATGCTTTAACTGCTCTCAGTTTTACAGTCCTTCCACTTCCTGTTCCTGTACCATGTCTGCTGACATACCATGCTCCTCCCTGCCATGATGATAACGAAATGATCCTGTGAAAATGTAAGCCACTTGTGGTAGTTTGAATGCAATTGCCCCCCATAATCTCATAAGGAATGGCACTATTCAGTGTGGCATTGTTGGAGTGGGTGTGGCCTTGTTGGAGGAAGTGTGTCTCTGTTGGGGCAGGCTTTGAGGTTTTCTATGTTCAGCATATTGCTGACTGTCTCTATCAACTTCCTGCTGCAAGCAAGATGTAGGATTCTCAGCTATTACTCCAGCACCATGTCTGGCTGCATGCGTCCATGCTCCCGGCAATGATGGTAATGGACTGAACCTCTGAAACCATAAGTGAGCCACCCCAATTAAATGTATTCTTTATGAGTTGCCATGGTCACAGTGTCTCTTCACAGCAATGAAAACCCTAAGTAAGACACTTGCATGTATGTATATGAACATACCTGGCACCCCAGAATTGTGGTTCTAGACAGTTGTGAGTTGCCATGTCAATGCTGGGAACCAAGCCTGGGTCCTCTGCAAGAGCAGTCAGTGCTCTTATCTGCTGAGCAATCTCTCCAGCCCCCCAAGTTTGTAATTTTATTGAGGAGTTTGGTACTCCAAAGGTGATCTAATCCTTACATCATAGATCACACCCAAATAGCCCCAACTAACTAGTTTAAGCAAAGAAGTGGTATTTGGGGAAACTTCTTTTTATCTCTAATGTACATTACTTTTGTTCTATAGGCTTAATTTAGTTGACGATTTAACCAAGGACTTTGATGTGAACCTCGACTCTGAAGACAGGCAAGTGTAGTTCTTTTCTGGCATTTTCCTTATGCCGTTAGTGACCAGGCTTTGAGTACAATAGTCACTAGATAGCCATTTAGGAGAAGCCGGTAGAGTAACTGAGCCTGAGGGACATTTATAAAATGGGTGGTCCCAGACATTAAGCTTGAGATAAGAACCAAGTGAGAGTCTCTATCAGATACATGCCCTCAGATCTAATGGGTTTACGCTTTAACATTTATGCATCACAGTTTAACTGAAATTTGAGAGGAGGACAGACAATATTGGGACAAGGAAAACCTGACAGTGGGATTTGATTGTCAAGATAAAGAAAGGGAGAGCTATAAGCTCTTGGTTACCTTCTCAGAGTTCGGCAAATTGATGCTATTTCTCTACAAGGTCCCATAAATTCTGACTGAAGTCACTAAGTCAGGTACCAAGAGGGGTGGGGTCTTTACATGGAATAACAGGAGCCCACAGAAAGGTTAAACCAATCAGAACATGAAAACAGACAAATGTCAGGTCATGAGAAACGAAAGGAGGTGAACTTTTTACATTTCTGTTTGTCTTTTTCCTCCTCCTCAACCTCCTCTTTGGGTGTTTATCTGTGTAGCCCAGAGTTGCCTGGACTTTGAGATCATCCTTTTTCCACCTTCCCATTGCTGCTGGCATTACAGGCATTCACCAGCATGCCTGGCTAAAAGAATCCATTTGGATAAAACAGTTGTGAATACTTGTGTTTAATGTTGTCATTGTAATTTCTGCAGTGGCAGTGTTAAAAATAACCATCACCCACTTGGTTCTGTGTGAACCCCGAAGTCACTGTGGACTCCTAAGTAGTAGTAGCAGGGGAGCGCATGAGGACCAAGTTTATCCTGCTACATGCAGGTACCCAGCATTCGCTGCTGAAGGAACAGGCTGAGGTCACGGCAGATTCGCTACTCCGCATCTATCTTCCCTGAGCCTAGTGACAGGCACTGTGATTGGTTGCCCAGGGAAATTCTGCTGTTGTCTCCTTATAGATTTTGGCATGGTTCTGCCAGGCAGTAACGTACGATCCCCTGTCATGGCTCTTCCTCCGGCCCTTCCTCTTAACTTCTGGGGAGAAAATTCTTTAAAAGCCCAGGTTTCTTTCTGCCAATTTTCAAGGACTCTGGAGTTCTAGGACACTGTGCTTCTGGAATTCGTTAGGCTGAAGACAAAACTCAGAGTCTTTGCTGAGTGCATCTCTTTGAGCAGCAGTCGTAACTGCATGAGGAATGCATTTATCCTTCTCACCACTGAGTCCAGGAGGGCGCTCAGCTGAGCATCACTCTTCTGTGCAGAATGACGAGGGCAAATCTTCCCAGGTCCCTGGTGTCAAAGAAGGCAAACGGTGGGGAGTAGCTGAGATATTCTGAAATTCAACATAGAGGAAACAGCCTAGCTAAAAAAAATGTCCTGCCATTAGGAAAGGGAATTGAAAAATCACCGAGGTGAATTCTATGAAGACAGACAGACCAGGAGATGAATGTTGTGCCCACTCTATCAATACGGTATTGACAGAGAAGCTAGTGACACAGACCTTGGGTGGAAAATGGTAAGCCAGGCTGACACCAGGATGTGTACCGTTTACTTTGCTACAGTGGGCCTGCTTGGAAAAGACATCAGCTTTCATTAAGGATATATTTTTATGTGTGTATGTGTCTATATATGTGTGTTGGAATATGCAAGCCATGGTGCATGTGTGGAGGTCAGAGGAGAGACCATGTGGGAGTTAGTTCTCTCTTTCTACATGTAGGTCTCAGGGATTTTACTCAGGGGTTCCCAGGAATTGAACTCCTGTCACCAGGCCTTGTGGCAATAACCTTTATCCATTAAGCCAAGTTGAGGGTGCAATGGTTTGCTTCTGAAAGTATCTGGTCCTCACCCCGTCAGCAATCCTCTGAGAGCTTAAAAGTCACACAGCAGAGCACAGTCCTTCACGATGGAAAGATGGAAACTCATGCCCCCTCTCAGATAGACTGTCTCGGGGTCACCAGGCTACAACTCTGCAGAACTAACCTTGCTAAGCATTTGTTAACTTTCTCTGGAGCTTGTGAATGACCAGTGGCTAGGAGCCATTCCTGCAGCACCGATTGCCTCCCTCAAGTCCGTGCTGAGTTTGTGCTGTGCTCTACCTCAGATGTGAGCAGAAGGGTCACCAGGAAGGGACTGCTCACCCCAGGGAGAATGATGGCCCTGTGTCGATGTTAACAGGGTTGAGTAGTAAGAGGGACCATAATGGGGATACCGCAGCAGGCCATCTTTAGCCATCGAAAGCACACTCGTAGGCTGGGACTCTCTGTAACAATGGGTTCTCTTGAGCCTCCATGTTTGAGAAGAATGCTGTCAGTCTTGTGAGCTGTCAATGTTACACATTGAGGCTCCACATGGGGGACAGTGGAGTTTCTGTTTCCTCCCTCTTCCTCCTGCAGACCCTCTACAGTGTGTTCTCAATGTAACACTCAGCTTGAAGCTGCTAGAACAAACCTTGTCCTAAACTATAAACAATAGTCCCGACTCGGGGGCAAAAGCTTAAGTTCTGCAGGTGAGGGCAGGCGAGGAGGGGGAGGGTCTCAAGGAAGGTCAGAGCTAGAGTCACTGTGCCTGAGGTTGGGAGAACCATGATGTGAGATCAGGGAAGTGAGACCGGAGCATTGCTTTATAGAGACATGTTTCTGAGGCTCGTCTGACTCCAGGGTGCAGCAGAGACATGGTCCCCAATGGCAGCCTTTGAGGAAATGAAATGGACTTATAGTTACAGGACAATCAGTAGGATTTCAAAATGCTTTATCAGGGAGAAGAGGGCGGTGTGAGGATTGGAACCAAGGCTTGGTAAGCCTGAAGAACTCCCAGTGGAGGCCACATGAGATACGGGGCTCCAGGAAGATTCCAGGCTTTAACTTGGGGGCAGTTTCCTTTCATCACACACAGCGGACAGCCCAGCTTGATACAAGTCAGTCCTTGGGTGTGGATGCTGCTTGCTTGGAAGCTGCCTCTTCATCGTGTAGGAAGATGAAGGCCCAAAGACAGGGGGTGTCCCATCATAGGAGTGTTGCTCACATCAGCCAGGACACTGACAATAAAGTAAGAAAGTATTTCTGTGTATGTTAACATAGCGAATGCACATATTAAATAGATTAGAAACATAGAAAATCTGCAATATATGAATTGATTGTACAATACATATTTCCGTAACTGAGAAAAGTATTTATCCAGTATTTGGCGTTCACCTATGTTACATCTGGCACCTTTGAGATAATTAGTGCCAACCGGAAGCTGGGGTTGACTTAGTTATAATAGCAGAAACATTAACTTTTGCTTCTCCAAATGCAGTTTTCTGTCACTGAGGCTTGAACTCATGACCTTCCATAAGCCAGGCAGACTCCCTACCAGTGACCTATAACTCCAGACCCTCTATCCTAAGAATTCTAATATCAACTATCTTGAAATATTAATCTCTTAAATTTATATTAATGCTTCTTTTAAATAAAATACCTTGTGTTTTTATTTAAGTACGAGTACTTCCTTAGGTGTTTTATATGTGGAGGTTTCTTAATCAATTATAACCAATATTTTTCTAAGCAGGTGCAGTAACTTGTGATGGTGGTGATTTCTGTATGAGCAATTAAGGACTTTCAAACCATTAATAAACATGTGTAGATAGTAAAAAAGATTATAATAACAACACAAAGTAGATTACCTAACTATTTGCACAATGTATTAAATCTTAAATAACAGAATAACCTGTCAAGAAAAAGAAGAGATAATTTTACCCATGTAAACTTTGGTAATTATGTTTGATA
The DNA here is from genome assembly GCA_001685095.1 of Ellobius talpinus. Classification (NCBI taxonomy): domain Eukaryota; kingdom Metazoa; phylum Chordata; class Mammalia; order Rodentia; family Cricetidae; genus Ellobius; species Ellobius talpinus. The sequence goes on from LOJH01049038.1 coordinate 9,664, forward strand.
TTCAACAAACGAGAGAGAGAGAGAGAGGCAGAGAGACACAGAGAGAGAGACAGAGAGAGAGACAGAGAGAGAGAGATTTTAAAAGCCCCAGGTTTTTTTTCAGCTTTTAAAATCTGTTTTGGTATTTAGTTTTTAAAATAAACATTTTAATTAAACATTTTTTTTAGAAACTTTGCAAAAATGAAACAGAAGCAGAATGTCCACTTCATCACTTCAAAAATTTCAATGGGGAAAGTGTCTAAAACTCACAGGAGACATTCGTGGTGCCAGCTGTCTAACTCAGGCTGTAACACGCGGAATATGAACGACACGGAGAAGGACGGGCCTCTCTGAGCATAAGCCACCCTGGGAAAGGAGCATCCATGCCGTGTGTGACGGTGTCTCTTGGCTTTGAGACCTGGTCGAAATGCTGCTTCCCATAACACGATGCCAAGCCACTCCAACTTTGAAACACTTGTAATTTCCACCCTGTTTGTTTTATATGTTGGATTTATTCCTATATAGAGAAGCTTATACTGTGCGATTGCTCTGGAGCAGTCAACAGTTTTAAAGCTCGGACATTGGGGATTTTGAGAAAAGTGTGGCTTTGTGTGTTTCCCAATGTATGGGCTCATGCACGTGTGTTTTTGGGGGGGGTGGGGATGAGGTGGGTGTGGGTTCTGTGTTTGTCTTTCTAGCTCCCAATTTTCCATATAACTTCTGCTGGTGTTTCAGATTTCTGATTCTTCACTGGTGAATCCCACATCTTCTCCATATAACTATCATTTCTCACCCAATTTTTGTCTTAATTGTTCCTTTCTTTTATCCAGACAGCCCAGGTTGCCACCTAAGTCTTGTTTTGCACACAAGGAAGGATCCTATTTGTCCAGTTTCTCACAATTCATTACCATGCTAGATTTCTAAGCACGGCCATCCCATTCTTCCTTGCTAGCCACAGTGATTTCAGGATCTTCTTTTGTCAGATAAGGCCACAGTCCTAGCTGAAGACACTTCTAAGATTTGAAGAAAGATGAGACCCAGTACATCCCAGCTTTTAGTTTTTCAATATTTATCTTGGTATCAGTCCTCCAAGGAGGGAACTTACTGATTGAGAAACCAAAGCAAACCAAACACACAGGATGGAAGAGCTGGGTCCTACCCACAAGAGGTCTGTGATGACATTGTCTCTAAAGGACTCTTTGACCTCTGCCTCCTGTATGGAGAGTGGAGCACCAAAAATAGCCCCCAGGGCAGCTGGCTGGAGCTCCCAGAACCCACAGCTGTTCCAAGACAAATGTGTGAGCCATGTCTTCTGCGTTCTGCTTGTCAATCACTGACACAGCGAGAGGCTTCTTGGGCAGCTCTGAAAAGCACTCTAGGGTGGGTTCCATCAGGAGGCTGGGAATAGCTTGGAAAGCTCCCATTGGTGGTGAAACAGGAGGAAGAGCAGAAACATATCTGAGCAGGCGATGGCTGGGGAGATCCCAAGGATGCCCAGCTTTACTTGTGCAGACTGACAGGAACTGACACAACAATTGGAAAAACTGGGCAGGAACCTTAAGTGAATTCAGAAGCTGCATTTGGTCAGTGCTAAAACACACAGCAAACAGGATCTCATGAGATCTTTGCTATCTGCAGCCCCAGGATACCACTGATTCCAACATTTTCCCCCCTCTGGGGATTAAAGCCCCCAGGGCAAAAGTACTTACCCTAAATTACCCATCAGCTCATGCAAAATAAAATGCAAACTTTATAAATACCATTTAAAACTCAAGATGAGAGAAAGAAAATTGATTCAAAACAAAACAAAACAACAATACAGCCAAAGGGGGCATTTCTATAGGGTGGCAGCAAAACACCCACTGCTGTGCCCTGCCGATATAGGACAGAGGGTCACCTTCTGCCAGAAAGGCAAGACACAGGTGTGAAAAGCCCGTGACTGCAGAGTCACAGGCTATGGCCATTCCTTTTTTTATCCTCTCAATGGAGGTGGCCCAGCCCTCCTGTGCCCCACATCATGAGGAAGCTGGTAACTATAAAATCACATACCTGGAAAGTGTGTCGACCGCGGTGCTTTGTGGCGTGTTCACACGCTTGCGCTGTATTAATTTCTGCTCCTACTGTTCCATCGAAATGTCAATGTATTCCACCAGCNTGGAGGAGATGCATAAAGTCATGAGCAGGACACAGGGTGTTCAGTTGCATCAAACACTCGCGTGTGTGTGTGTGTGTGTGGTCTGTAATTTGGGGGGACTCCGTGTCAATGGTGAATTGAATGTGTCTGGCCTTGAACAGCAAAGCTCCTTCTTCGTCCACAGCATACTGCTGACTTAAGCCTCCATGGAGGAAATCTGCCCGCAAATATCAATGCTGTGGACAAAAAGGTCTGTGGGGAGTCTCTCTAACTGCGAACACCATCACTATTAACTGAAGACTCTACAGAGGAAGTCTACCCTGCTGTCAACTCCACCATCTGAGAGCAAGCATGACACAGTGGGAGACAATGACCGTAACCAGCTGACGTCTTTATACCCACCTTTCCCCGGTGTTAAACAGGAGATACAGTGTGTGCTCTGACTATTGTTAATGGTATTATGATCATAAGACAGAATATCAATACTTGGGAAGGAGAGCAGAAGTGTAGTGACCTCGAGGAGCCCTGTGGGATCTCAGGACAGATTGAGATTCCTTACGCCCAGGCCACACTGCAGACCATCTCAGTCAGAAATCTTGGTTGTGGGGCTCAGGAATTCACTCAGGAACACTTTACAAAGTAATCATGCATTCTGCTAGAAGATGCATTGTAATCAGGAACCCCTGTGTATACAGGGAACAGCTCCCCCCTCTATTCATAACCAGTCTGCCATCCCTCATGCTGGGGGTCCCACAGGCAGTCTCTATATCCAGAAATGAGCTCCAGCTGGACTACAGAAGGATGTCTGGTCATTAAATAAAAGCCAGCGTTCCTCAGCAACTTGTGGAACAGGCTTCCCATCCCCCTAAAGGGCCATTTCTCTTACCTCTGGCAGAGAGATCTGTGACTCCCCCATTGACATTACCTGTGGTGTCTATCAGCATATCAAGCTCCTGCTGTCCTCTAGGCTCTCTCAATATCAGAAGTACCTGCTATGCATTTCAAAGTCCACCCAGCATCCTAGACCTTCTCACCCCCTCCTCTTCCTGAACCCCTTCCAGCTCATAGGCTGCCCTCCCCCCAACTATGCAACCTTACAACCTGGCAGGCTATTCTTGCTATTCTCTCTCTCTCTCTCTCTCTCTCTCTCT
>LOJH01049041.1:0-12927 GCA_001685095.1 Ellobius talpinus
TGGGGGGTTGGGGTGACATGGACGGAAAGGCAGTAGCAGAAGGGACCAGGACTTTTTTTGTCTTTTTTTGTTGTTGTTGTTTTGATTTGCTTTCGTTTTGTTTGTTTGTTTTTGTTTTTTCGAGACAGAGTTTTCTCTGCATAGCCCTGAATCTCTTGTAACTAGCTCTGTAGACCAGGCTGGTCTCGAACTCGAGATTGGCCTGCCTCTGCCTCCTGAGTGCTGGGATTAAAGATGTGTGCCACCACAGCCCACTAGACGTGAAAGAGAAGGGAAAGAAAGGTGTGAACAAGGAGGATGACCAGATAAACAATGAGGATTTTGAAATGGCATAAAAATACAGGTAGACATCCAAGGGGAAGGAAGCTGGGGGAATAAACAGCTTGTTCTCTCTCCTGCCAGCAAGGCCCATTGGCAGAGTTCAGCAGGAAACAGAAGGCTGGGAGAGTTCACAGCAAAACTTTCAAGAGTCACTTCCTTTTGGGTGAGAACAGGGTGGAGAGAGGTCTGCCCCAACAGAGAAGACAGCCAGTTAGAGGCATGTGACCAAATCCCAGCTCCTGCATCTACCAGCTGAGTGTCTTAACTACCCTGAGCTCAGGTTCACTTATTTATTTATTTTTAACAGAACAGGTATTTAACTGGGAGCATAGCCTTGCTAAAATGAATGACGTGGTATGTGCACAGTGCTTCTCACAGCGAGACACCCTGTTCGTGTTCAGTAAACGACACCCAGGGTTTTCAGTACTCCCTCGCTCAGTCACCTGCTGCCCGCTACACTTTCTTAGATGTTTCCTTTCTTGCTCCTCTGCAGGATTCCTGCAGCCTCTGCCACACAGCCGTGTTTCTGGGGCTGGGCCATTGTCACAGTTAGAATCACCTTTTCTTCCCTCAAGGTGAGAATAAACCTTCACATTTCCGTTGGAAGCTGCTGGTGTCCTGAGGTTTACTCTGTGGTAAGGTAATGGGTGTAGATATTAAAGTCCAGGGAGATTGCAATGGATCACCAATGAGAAGGAGAAAAGAAGATTCTCTGGGGTCAAGGTTATGGTGCTGGTTGAGCAAACAAACTGGTCCCCAAGAAGGGCTACTTGCTCTTGGGCCCAAACTGCTTGCTCATGTCAGACCGTCTTTTCTCCTAGATTAGTATTTCTAAAATTGCAGCAAAATACACATAAATAACATAAATTACCATCTTAGCCACTTTATGATAATTTTTAAAAATACAAATCAGATTAAATCACACCACCAGCAGCAGCTGACTGCCCACAAAGGCCTTCTCAATGCACTTAAGAATAAAATACAGTCCTTGCTGTGGCCTGTGGCCCTACCAGATCTGACTGGTGCCTGCCTCCTCGGCTCATTCCCTGAGCTGCTTCCCCCTCCTCCTCTCCAGGCTCCATCCTGTCTGGGCCCCCTCCTGGACTTCCTGCTTCCTTTCCCCAGCACCAGTCACCTTGCAGGTTGATAGCTTGATTTCTGCGGCTCCTTGCTGAGACCCCTACATACAAGGTAATTGTGAATGTCAACTCTCCCAGAGTCGAAAGGCAGAAGGGAATCCATCATTTCTACTGCGAGCTTGCAAAAAACAAGCCACTACCAAGTCAGGTTACCAGTCTGGGGCGAGTTCTGTGTTCTCCCTTTCCCACACACCTCCACCAAAGCACCTAGCCAGGAGCCCAATACTATTTCGTTTCTCAAACATTCCACCATGACTTCATTGAAATGTCACTTTTAGCATGTTCAATATCACCATACATTTGAGTTTATTTTTGGACTCTGTTTTTCTGTTCTTCCTCTAGCTTCTAAATATTTTATTTCTTCAGCTTCTTGATACACCCATTTCTGACAGTGTTGTACAGTCCAGCTTTCTATTCATGGTATTTTGTCCTCACCATCACCTTTCCCAGCTATTTCACACCATTTTTTTTCCTCTAGAAGAACACAAGTATCGTTTTGTCAAATTATTTGTTTGGGTCCAAAATGAGTTTATAGATTGTTTTAGTTAGTTTTAACTGTCAGTTTTACACGACCTAGACTTCTCTGAGAAGAGCGTCTTGATGAGAAATTATCCAGATCAGGTTGACCTGTGGGTATGCCTGTGGGGAAGGGTTTTGATTATTAACTGATGTAGAAAGATCCAGCCCACTGTGAGGAGCATAGACTTGGCATGGAACTGAACCCTGTAAGAGTGGGGAAAGCAAGTATCTTAGTGAGGGTTTCTCTTGCTATGTAGAGACATCATAAGCACAGCAACTCTTGTAAAGGAAAATGTGACTTCCCTAACCCAAAGTACCAAAGTCCAAATTCTTCCAAACAAAAACATGCTCCAGCCTATCACGGTAATACCTCAGATTTTGGCACCAACTACTGTCTTAGTTTCTACTGCTGTGAAGAAACACCATGACCACAGCAACTCTTATAAAAGAAAACATTTAATTGGGTGGCTTACAGTTCAGAAGTTCAGTCCATTATCATCATGGCAGAACATGGTGAAATGCAGACAGACATGGTGCTGGAGAGGTAGCTAAGAGTTCTACATCTCGCAGGCAATAGGAAGTGAACTATTTCACTGGGTGCAGCTTGAACATAGGAGACCTCAAAGCCCACCCCCACAATGAGACACTTCTTCCTACAAGGCCACATGTACTCCAACTAGGCCACACCTCCCATTAGTGGCACTCCCTTTGCAGGCCATTTTCTTTCAAACCACAACAGCTAGCAAGCAAACTAGTGAGAATCCATGTATACATTTCTCTCTGCTCATGACTGTGGATGTGATGTGACCAGCTGCTTTAAGCCCCTGCTGCTTGGTCTTCCCTGTTATGATGCACTATAACCTGCTCTCATGAGCTACAATAAACCCTTCTCCTCTAAGTTACTTTATATCCTGGTAGCTTGTCATAGCAACAGAAATGAAACCAGAACCTAGATTAATTTCTTAAATGACATAAATGGCCAAGCTATAATCATCCTGTTCAAGATCAATATATCTTTCTACTTATTTAAACTTTGTTCAATAATTCTCCCCAGAATTTTAAGTTTTTCTTCTTGAGGTCCCGTGTACCTCTCTGGCCACACTGACTGCATTATTTTTATCTGTTGTTACTACAAATGAGAGTTTTTGTTTTTCCCAAATCATCCCCTAACTGGTTACTGTATAACCAGTTATAAAATAAAAAGTTAGCTACTGTTTTTATTTCTTTAAGTTTTTAACCAACTTTTTAAACTCAACTCTTTCTTAGTTAATAGTTTTTTAAACGCTTTTTAGTTTCTCCAGATTTACACTCATATCTAAAGATAGTTATTTTCCTACTTACTTCTTTGCTTTTTTCCCCAACCCATATGTTGTCTCTAAAACAATTTGGAAATATGGTGATGATAGAGGACTCTTTCCTTATTCATGACATTAAGAAGAATGCTTTTTAAACTTTCAAACATTATTTTTATGTTAAGGTCATAACTGTCTATTCTAAATTTAAATGAGGAATAGGTTTGACTTTGTGTGATATGTTTTGACTACACATCTGTTGAGATGACCTCCTGAAGGACTATTCTGGGTTGTCTACCCTTGTTATAGCACCCTGGGTTTCCATATCGCACAGATAATGTACGTACCCACTGTTTAATTCCCCCAGGGATATGATAGTCTCCTAGAGCTTCATCCACCCATTGTGCAACATCTGCCACTACTATGGGAACAGTGCCTAGGAAGCCAATATCGTGTAGCACTAATGGCCTGTCTTACACACACACACACACACACACACACAGATACAATCTTTCAGTACTGATTTCCATCAAATCCCCAACCCCTATCTTTGCCATGTTTTGTTTTGTTTTGTTTTTGTTTTGTCTTATTTTTTGTTTGTTTGTTTTTTGAGATAGGGTTTCTCTGTGTAGCCCTGATTGTCCTGGAACTTGCTCTACAGACCATGTTGGCCTCTAACTCAAAGATCCACCTGCCTCTGCCTCCTGAGTGTTAATAAACGTGAGGGCTATGTCCTAGGAAAAATGGAGTGGAAAGCTTGAGAAACACTTGACACTTTATTCTGGTTGGTTCTTGTCCCTTGACACAAGTTAAAGTCACCTGGAGAGAGAGGGCATTAACTGAGGGATTCCTTTCATTAGAACGGCTTGTAGGCAAGTCAGTGAGTGGTGCGTGTTCATGGTTTGTTATTGGTGTGGGAAGGCCCAGCTTATTGTGCCGCCCTTCAGTAGATGATCCTGGGTTGTATAAAAAGGCAAGCTGAACAAGCCAGAAGGAGCAAGTCAATAAACATGGTTTCTGCTTTCAGTTCCTGCCTCCATGTTCCTGCTTGAGTCTCACCTATCTGACTTCTCTTCATAATGAACTATGAGCTGTAATGATGAAATTAAACCCCTCCCTCCCTAGGCCTTGTCATGGCATTTATCACAGCAATCTAAAGCAAATCCCTAGAGGCTCATCAGTTGGGTTCCCGCATCTACACCGGACAGGCCATTTCCAAGAACCTAGCTGAACTAAGGCCCTGTTGTTTTGAGCATCTGTGCTACTCATAGATGGAAAACACCTTAACCATTGCGTGGTTTCCTTAAAGCTCCACATCTTCTTCCTACTTTCAGCAGAGGATCTCGGTACTCACTTTGCAGAGAAAATAGATGTGACCAAAACAGAGTCTCCACATACACCTAGCAGCTTATCTACCATCCCCCCTCTTCCATGCTCACACCCTCTGCCACTCCTCTCTTGCTGGGACATGAACTGAACTACTGAAGTCCTGGGGCCCACCTCTCTCTCTCCAGCTCAAGGGTTGTGTTCCTGTAGTTGCTCATCTCTTACTTTGGTCGTCATCATTTCCTGTTTTAAAGGATCGTTTCCAATGACAGACAAATACTTCACTTTCTTTTACAGTAAAACAAGCAGAAACCTGAGCCCTCTTACCCTCCACCTCCCTATCAGATACCACTTTTCAAAGTCTCCGTTTCCTCCTCTACCATCCTTACAGGAGAATGGTTCCTTCAAGCTTTCAACTTCATCATGAAAACTGTCTGGTCCAGGTCACTCTGAGTTTTGCCTTTCCAAATCTGAGGGCTAATTCTCAGCCCCCATGCCACATGACCTCTGAGCAGCTGTGACAGAGTTGACCCATACCTCTGTCTTCAGATAGCCGCCCTTGGTTTCCAGGACAACACGGGTTTTGGTTTTCTTTCTGCTCCATAAGTTGACTTTTCTCCACCTCTGTTGGGTCTTCCTCATTTCCCTGACCCCTGAGTGACTGTATAGCCCTGGACTCAGGCCATGAACCTCATCTAATGTCATCTGTGTTGTGGTTTTAGCTGTCATCTGCATGCTGATTGCTTAGCATTTCATATTTGTGGATCTGACCTCTTCCTTGAACTCCAGGCCTGTCGTCTCTGCATCTCCAGCTGAATGGCTAATAAGCGCTTCACACTCAGCCAAAGTCATGTTCATAAAAATGCTATGCTTGTACAGGAAAGAGCCAGGTTGGCCTTACATGGATACAACCACACAGACTCTGAGCACCCTTCTTTCTCCAGGACCAACCTGACACATCATTCAAGCATCTCCCTCGCCTCCCAGGTCAAAGCCAGGGGAGTCTGATTTTATTCCTTTCCTTTTTATTTTTGACCCTATTGTTAATAACTCCTGCCTTTCCTTCCTTTTCCTCCACCACCAACTGTCAGGAAATCTTGTCAACTCTTCCTTAAGATTGATGCCACAAGCTAGGTCAATGTGATCACCTGTAAGGACAATGGCAAACACCGTGCAACTGTTCTGTCCCCAGGCTATTGTGTGACTCACTAGCCACTCTGTTCAAGCTGTACGCTCTGTTTCTGGCTGTCCCCACGTCGTGCTAACAGTGCTCCCGCCTGGAGCCTCTGCATAGGGTATGTATTTTCCAGTGTCCAAAATGCTCTTCCCCTGTCTCACCTCATTCAGGCAGCTGCCCCGAGGTGGCCTTCTCAGAGAGCCTTTCCCTGACAAGCCTGACCACAGCAGAGGCTCCCTCCCTTCTCCTATTCCCGACCCCTACATTTGCTTTTCTCTATGATGTCTGCCACCGTGGGATACTGAACTGCTGCAATATCTCCTTGCTTGATCTATGTCTGTAAACCCCGCAAATGCAGAACCTCTGCTGTCCTGCCCACTTGCCTCCAGCACCTGGACTGGTCCTGACCCTGATGGCCCCAGACTTCCCACTGTTCCTCTTATTTTTTAAGGACTGTGAAGGCAGAATTCAGCTTTGGCAATACATAGCTGGGGACAGGATGATAGTGGTTGATGACCAGTCCTTCAGGATGAAGGGGGACTCTGACTGTTGGTTCCTGGAGAAGGAGGCCCGATTTCCCATCTATACAAGTTTGGAGGACAGTTCCAGTCTTACCAGGCTGGTAGATGAGAGCAGACAGGTCTTGGTTCAGATCTGAAGGCACACGCTTGTCTAACGAAGTTAGAGTAGATAATCTTGAATAAATGTTTCTTCACTGGCCCCTTAAGACCATTTCCAGAGATTGAATTTTTAAAATAATTCTCACCAGCTTTGCTGGGAGGTAAGCCTGTGGACCCAGGGCAGTATCGCACTGGAAGTGAAGCTTCTCTGTGACACAAGTGACCATGTTTATTTAGTGACCCTGCTAGGCTATCACAATTGCTAATGTTTTTAACACTTCAGATATACAGGGTTGAGTTCCTCACAGTCCTCAGTCCAGGGCACATAATCGTACTCTTTTTCATCCAGGCCTCTTTTATTGTGTTATCTTTTCTTTAAATCTATCTATTTTTATTCCAATTCTTCACTCTCATCAAGTTCCAGATTCCCAGGCAACCAGACTATTGTGTTTACTGCACATCTTTTTGTTCTTAGTGCCTTTGCTATGTGCATCTCATTATATCCCATAATATACCCCTCCCCAATTAGCGTGGTTTTGAAGCGCCAGCTATTCATGACTACATCCAGTTTGCTGCTCTTAGATGCTGCACGGTAGCTCTCTGGTACACATCCACCCTGCCATGGTTAATTTGATTGTCTATCTGTCTGTCTGTCTGTCTGTCTGTCTATCTATCTATCTATCTATCTATCTATCTATCATCTATCTCATCGATTGGAGAGAATCTAGACTCCCCAAAGAGAGAAACCTTTGGTAGTTCTGTAAGGTAAAATGTAAGTTAAGCTAGCTGAGGTGGGAGGGACCCACCCTAAATATGGGTAGTATCATTCTATGGGCTTAGGTCTCAGGCTGCACAAAAAGGAGAAAGCCAGACAAACACTACTATTCATTATTCATTGCTGCCTGCCCGTGAATGCAATGTGACCAGCTGCCTCAAGCTTCCGCGACCATGTTTTCTCTGCCATGATGGGATGTGTCCCCTTGAAGTGTAAGCCAGGATAAACCCTTCCTCCATTAAATTGCTCTCGTCAGATGATCTGTGACAACATTGAGAAGAGTCACTGCTCTGCACCTGCCCAATTCCTAGCAACATACACAGGTAGCTTTCTACTGCCTCCACAAACAGTGTTGCCATGGTTACCTCTCCTCGTCATCTAGGGATCTGTGTGGGGAAATATTTAGATGCATTCAGGAAGCACCGGTGCTGGATGTTCTACTTGTAGGATTGCCTCAGTATGTGTAGAATGCCTCCCAGAATGGCTGTAGTGGCGGCCATCTTATCGTCAGTGCCCAACGGCTCTGTGAACCCCGCTTCTCACCAGGATTTGGTACAATCCTAATAGTGCTGTTCTAATAGGTATAAAATAATGTGTCACTGCCTGCCTGATTTGCATTTCTTTGATCTCTAATTAATTTCCACATCTCTTCATGTGCTTATTAACCCCCAGGGCTTCTTCCTCTTTATACTGACTGCTCATTTCTTTATAAACAGCACCTTTTTTCATATTTACTATTTGATAACATCTTAAGTGCTTTATGTGCATATCATTCGATTCTCATGGCAACACCATGAAGCAAGAAATATTGTTGACCCATCTTTTGTGCTAAGGCCCAAACTACCACTAAGAAAGTCTGGGACTGGGTGATAGGACAGCCAGTAAAAGCGTTTTCCACCAAGCATGATGACTTGAGTTCAGTTCCCAGAGCCCATGCTCATGGAAGGAGAGAACCAACACCTGAAAGTTGCCCTCTGACCTCCACACATGGATGTGTGTGCACGCGTGCACGCACACACGCACACACAAACACACACTAAATAAATGAGTTTTCTAATTAAAGGAAGTATTAGATATATTAGAAATTTGCTAATCTGTGACTCAAACTTTGTGAGTCTTTCTGGATCCCAAACTCCTATTCCAAACCACAGCCCTCTACTGATGGTATGCTGACCAGCAAAGACACTCCATGTTGATGGGTGACTGGGAGAGACAGGTGGGATCTGATTTAGGTTGCTTGTGTGCATTTATTTCTTGAACATCTACCTGTCAACCACCACATGTGATACTGAGAATATAGATATAAATTAGGCAGAAAGGCTATTCTCTTGTATAGTTTAGAGTCTAACTAGGAAAACGGTTATTAAACAAACAATCATTTTTGAGTTGCAATTATGGTAGGAGATGCTAAAAAAAAGTACAGGTGGACTTAACATTAAGGTCTTCCGAAAGACTTTTTTTTAGTTGAATTTTAGGCTAGCATATAATATAATGGATCTCCTTGTGTCATTTTCCTACTTAATTTGTTCTCATTGGTTCCCCTTCCCTACTCCTATGCCATGTACCTCTGACACGGCTCCATTGCTCATCCCTTCCCTCCCTCCAGTATTCTCTTCTGCTCACATGAAACCCACTGTCTTCTTGTCAGATGAATTCTATTGCTCTCTTTTTTCTCATGCTTTTCCTCTCTTAAGAGTGTATCTTTCTTGTCATGGTTCCATTTCTAGTTTTATGAACTACACCCCCACATGCATGCATGTTCATACATACATACACACAGGCACGCATGTATACATACATGCATATGTAGATATTCTTAAAATTAGGAAATCAGTATTTGAGAGAAACTATACAGTATTTATCTTTCTTAGTCTTTGTCTTAGTTAGGGTTTCTATTGCTGTGAAGAGACATCATGATGACAGCAACTTTTATAAAGGTAAACTTTAATTGAGGTGGTGGCTTACATTTCAGAGGTTCAGTCCATCATCACCATGGCAGGGAGCATGGTGGCATACAGGTAGTCATGGTGCTGGAGAAGTAGCTAAGAGTTTTACATCTTGCAGGCAACAGGAAGTCAATTGAGACACTCACTGGGTGGTATCCTGAGCATAGGAAACTGCAAAGCCCTCCCCCCACAGTGGCACAGTTCCTCCAACAAGGCCATACCCACTCCAACAAAGACACAACCCTGATAGTGCCACTCCCTATGAACTTATGGGGACCAATTACATTTAAACTACCATAGTCTTCCTTATTTCACTTTACATAATAGTTTCTGGAGATTTCTATCTTCCCGCGTACGTCATGACTTTGTTTTCTATTCTGTAGGTTGCCTCTTCATTCATTGTTTCCTTTGCAGTACAGAAGTTTTTAAATTTCATGTAATCCCATTTGTCATTTCTTGGTGTTGACAATATTAACTGTTAAAGTCCTTTCCAGAAAGTTCTTACCTATATCTCGAAGTGTTTTCCTTTTGGCAGTTTCAAAATTTCAGGTCTTATCTTAGATCCCTCTTGAATTGATTTGTGTAGGGTGAGAGATATAAATTTAATTTTACTCTTCTGCATGTGCTTATCCAGTTTTCCCAGCACTATTGGTTGGACAGGTCATCTTTCTCTTCCAAATGTATGTTTTTGGCAACTTCATAAAAACTAGGTGGTGATGGCTGTTTGGGGGTATTTATAAGATCTTTTGAACTATCTATCCTATTGATCTATATATTTGCTTTTGTGTCAGTACTGTGTGATCTTTGTCCCTATGGCTCTGTAGTATAATTTGAGGCCAAGTATTGTGATATCTCCAGTATTATTTTGATTCTTCAAAGTTGTTTGTGTTTCTATATGAATTTTAGTGTTTATTTTTCTGATTATCTAAAGTATGTCATTAGAAATTTTATGGCAATTACATTGGATCTATGGTAGACTGCTTGTTTTAATATAATCACTTTTGCAATCTCTACCAGTTGATGAGCATAGAAATTTTTCTAACTTCTCATGTCTTCCTCAATTTCTTTATTCAGTGTCTTACAGTTTTCATTATATGGGTCTTTCACCTCCTTAGTTCTATTCCTAGGTATTTTTGATGATGTTGTAAATGTGGTTTTTCCTAATATTTTCTTGGCAAATTTATTATTGGTGTATAGAAAAGTTGCTTGTTTTGTACGTTGATTTTGTATCTTGTCACTTTGCTGGAAGTATTTATTATGTCTATAAATTGTCTTATAAAATTTATAGGGCCTTCTAAGTGTAGGGTCATGTCAACTGCTAATAGGGATAATTTGATTTCTTCTTTTCCTATTGTATGCCCTTTATTTCCTTCTCTTGTCTTATTGCTACAGTGAGGATCTTGAGCACTATATTAAATAATAGTTGAGAGAGTAGTCACTATTGCTCCAGATTTTGAGGATTTGTTCTCAGTATATATTCTCAAGTCCACTTAATAAACTGTTGTATGTGTATTTGTTGTGTTTAGCTCTTACTTTGTTGAGGAGTATTCCTTCTATTTCTAATTTTTTCAAAACTTTTTATCACAAAAGGATATTAAACCATGTCAAATTCTTTTTCTGCTTTCATTGAGATGATTATGCCATTTCTGGCACTAAATCTATTTATATAACATATTCTAAATATTTGAATATGTAGAAACAAGTTGGTCATGATGCATAATCATCTTAATATATTCTTGAGCTTGTTTAGCAAATATTGTTGAGAATCTTTGTGCCTACATTCATCAAGTAAATTAGTCTATCATTTTGCTGTTGTATCCATATCCAGGTTGAGTAGCAAGGAAATACTGGCTTTATATTGTTGAGTTGATAGTGTTCTTCCCCTTCTATTTTGTAGAAGAGTTTAAGAAATATCAGTGTTAGCACTTCTGCAAAATTTTGGTAGAATTCAGCTAACTGACTTTTTCTTTGAAGGCATATTTTAAATTACTGTTTTAGTCACATTGTTTGTGTTTAAGTTGCTTGTATCTTCTTTGTTTAATTTTGGTAGATCGCATGTGTTTATGAATTTATCCATTTATTCTAGATTTTCTAGCTTTCTAGACTGTAATTTTTCAAACTATTTTCTAATGAACCTTCAGATTTCACTGAAGTCTGTTGCATCATCTCCCTTTCCGCCTCTATTTTATTAAGCTGAACTTTCTTTGGGTTAGTATGGCTAGGGAGCTGTTGGTCTTGTTCCTTTTCGCAAAGAATCTACTCTTCAGCTCTGTGTGTTACTTTTTAGTCTCTGTTTCATTAATTTATGCCATCACCTTTATTATCACTTCCCAACTGCTGCATTTGGTTTTGACTTGCTCTTGTTTTCTAGAACCTTGACATGCAAAATTAGTCTATTTGTTTACGATTTCTCTCTGTTATATGATATGGCTTTTGGTTTTTTTGTTTGTTCTCGAGATGTGGTTTTGGATAATTCAGACTGACTTTGATCTTAATATGTCACTGAGGCTGGTTTTGAACTCTTAGTCCTCCTGCCTCTATCTCTCAAGAGCCAGAATTACAGACGTGTGTCACTTTACTAGCTTCTCTGTAATCTTTAAATTCAGCACTTTGCAACCGTACACTTTCCTCTTAGAACTGTTCCTTCTTATGGGCCAGAGGACCAGCCAAGTTGTGCTGCTGTTTTCAATTGACTCTTGGAAGGGTTAAATTACTCCTTGATTTTGTTAATGACCCACATTTATATTTAAAATATACATTGTTCAATCAGGCATTTGTGGGGTTTGTCTTGTTGTTGATTTCTCATATTATTCCAATATGAGACATGGGGGATTATTTCAGTTCCTTTGTATTTGTTAAGGCTTCCTATGTAGCTTACGAAGTAATCAATCTCAGAGAAGTTTCTAAGACCACTGAGGAGAATACATATTCTATATTGAACACAATGAACAGAAAGTTCCATGGCTACCTGGTAAATCCAGTTGATCCATGGTATAATTAAGTTCCAGAGCTTCTTTGTTGATTTTTAGTTGAAAGAACTCTCTAAATGTACGACAAGATATTGAAGTCGCCCTCTACTAGTATTAGGACATCTTTGGCTTTTCATGCTTTTTACTGTGGTTTCTTGCTGTTTGGGCTGGTACTTTGTGTTCTTTGTTCATGCATGTGTGTGCATGTATGTGTGTAATTGAGAATGCCAATATTTACTGCATAAATATCAAAAATTGTTATATCTCCTTGATGATCTGTTCTCTTATCAATATATAGTATCCTCATTTATAATATATAGTGTCCTCATTTATCTCTCCTGAATAATTTTGCTTAAATTCATTTTATTAGAAGTCAGAACAGCTACTCCTGCTTGGTTTCTGTCTCCATCCACTTAGTAGGTTGATTTCCATAATTAGACTCTTGATCTGTGGCTTTCTTTGTAAGATGAATTTCTTGGAGAAAACAGATTGTTGGATCATTTTTTTAAATAAAAATAAAGCTAACCTGTGAGCTTTAAATGGTGAACGGAATGCTGATTGTAACTAATGTTTTTTACTGAGAGGGACTTGCTATTTCCTATGGTTTTGTTGGTTGCTCTGGTCAGTTGGATATTATTAGTTACTGTACTTTCCTCTTTATTTGTATCATGCCTTGATGGTTTATCATGTTGGATGTGATAGATTCCTTCTAGGCTCTCATTTGTTCATTTATTCTTCTCTTGAAATGTACTCTCTTCTATGATTTCATGAATGAGACTATATTTCTTTTCCCCGATGCACAGTGCTCCTTTAAATAATTTCTGAAGTGTTGTTTATCTACTC
>LOJH01049043.1:0-10160 GCA_001685095.1 Ellobius talpinus
AACCCTGACTCAGAAAAATAGAAAGAGAAAAAGAAAAAAATGAAAAGCCATCTTAGAAGTTAATTGTTTTGATGGTCTTGACTCTTTTAGGGTCCAAGCTTACCTACCCTTTCAGTGTGGTGGGAAATGTCATTCATTTAGATATGGGGAGGGGGCAATGATGGGGGCTAGAGGCATCCTCACTTTGAGGAAGAAGCTCCCTGGCTGATGGTGTGTGTATGCAAAAAACGGAAGAACCTCAATGTTTTGTTACTTAAATAAATTCCCTTTCTCATCATGATACAGAGGAACCATCATGTCAGTGAAAATGTCCAAATCTATGCTTTAACTCTACATTTCTTTTTTTTAAACAGAGTCTTCCTAAAACTCATATAGATCTCCATCTGCCTCTGTTGATATTAAAGTCACGTAACACCCCGTAACACCCCAAAGAAAGACTAATTTTGGGAAAGCACAACTGGGAGTTGACAATGCAGGTAGAGTCAACACACGAACCCTCAGCTCTCCATCTCTGTTGTATTTCCTCTTTTCCCATGCAAGACGTCTAGATAATTTGATTCTGAATAATCAGCTCAACAGCAGACCAGGGCTTTTCTTTCCCAGGCTTGTAATTAATGTTTGATGATATTTATATCATCAAATATTTGGATAGATGACATGAATAATCATTTTGAAGACTGGATACATTTTGAATACAATGAATCTCTTCTCTAAGAGTGAGGTCATATTTTGTTAGGATTGCATATAATATTTACATAGATTTTATGCTACATTAAAACTCTGGCACTTGTATGTTTACATTTCTATTAACAGAAGATAAAATCTTTCATTGTTTCCTTAACAGAATTCATTCAAAAATTTTACCCTATTATGTAAAATAGTCAATTGTGTTGGTGCTATTTATGCCCTGTGAAATAATCATTTGTATTAAAAACTTCAAAAATCTAGGTAGGCAAACATCTATGTGACTGAGGATGGACTTTAGACCTTTAATATATTACTCCTAATTAAAAGCAAATGAATTATTTATTTATTTACTTATTTGAGCCAAAATATCACTATGTAGCTCTAGCTGTCCTGGATCACTCTATGTAGACCAGGCTGGCCTTAAACTCACAGAGATCGTCCTGCCTCTGCTTCTCAAGTTTTCGGATCAAAGGCACATACCACCAAGCTTGATAGTAGATGGACTTTTTAAATTATTGAATAATTTGTTCTCAATTATTAGGTCCTCTGACAATCTGTTATTAGTTTCTTAAAATTAATCACTTAGATTCAAATTTGACTGGTTGCATTTATGAAGAGACTATCCAATCTTATAATTTCCTAACTATTATGATCCTTTCATGACAAAGCCATGTTGAGGAGCATATATTTTACCACATAGAATAATATGTAGGTTCATATATACTAACTGGACTGTTAGACAATTCATTAAAACCCATCCTGATAGTCGAAAAATATCAGGAGTTGATGCTAATATTTAAGGTGAATGGAAGAAGCTTGAGGATTTCAAAGAGCAGTTAAGTCAAGCATGCTACCTTATTTAGGGAAACCAAGTATCTACACTGGTTGAAAATACCCGCATAAAATGCTGAAAGTACTATACATATAAACATACTGAGATTTCATCCCTGAAACAGTTCCTTTTTTGTTTTTGATGATTCAGCTGCTTCAGCATGGGTTTATCAATCTTCCTCTATCTTGAAAATATTTTCAGATGAACCACCAGGCACCATTTTTGAATAATAACTCAAGGATTGTTAGTTTTGAAAGTTCTTGTAAAATATGTTTCACTTTGAATTGTCAGGAAGCATCCCGTTTCCAAAGTTAAAGTAATCTCAAAGTTAACGTTCCAAAGTAACCTCAGCCTTTGCCAAGGAAATTCCTTTACCTCCAGAGCAAGTAGCATTTTTTTTGATAAAGGGCTGACCTTCCATTTACTCTTAAGACATGAACATACTTCTCTTATTATGAATAAAAAATAGAGATATCTTTGGTGTTAGGATAAAAAAATTAAAGATATAAATCACTTCAAATGTTTATATGAAAATATTGGGGTGGAGGGATGCAGTCACACTTACCTTTCTGGGTTACTTAGCCAACACTCATTACATCTGTAACTATGCAGAACGAAGGAAATGAGCAGCCATCAGCGTGCAAATATTA
Organism: Ellobius talpinus; assembly: GCA_001685095.1. Taxonomy (NCBI): domain Eukaryota; kingdom Metazoa; phylum Chordata; class Mammalia; order Rodentia; family Cricetidae; genus Ellobius; species Ellobius talpinus. The sequence goes on from LOJH01049043.1 coordinate 2,170, forward strand.
GCGTACTTGAAAATGGTGTTAAGTCTGTTAGATTTCCTTTTTTAAATAATTTCTTTATTTTTATTTTATGTGAATGAGTGTTTTGTCTGCACACATGTATGTGTGCCATATGCATGCTTGGTGTCAGCAGAAGCCGGAATAGGGCATTAGGTCTCCCAGAGATGCAGTCAAATGTGGTTCTGAGATTCCTGACACCCATGTTCTGGGTGTTCTGGGAACCAAACCCATGTTCTTTGCAAGAGCAGCACATACTCTTAACCTCTGAGCAATTTCTCTAGCCCTTGAAGTCCATAACTTTCTTCATAAAACTTTAATCTGTCCAGGTCTTTTATTTAAAAAAAAGTAATTATTTTTAAAGACATTAAAATAATAAACATTTATATCCACTAACGTGAATCTTCCAATAACTCTCTCTATAATTTAGTCCTTATATACCAAGAAACCAAGGCCAGAGTATTAAAAAAAATAGCTAGTCATAGGGCTCAGTCAAACATGCAGAAAAACCCTAACAAAAAGCTCAGATAAGAGTTAAATGATGTGATTACTAGCACAGGGATAAACAGGCCTGGGCGTGCTAGCTGTGATGACTTCATGAGGTTAAGAGACCAAAGCAGAACTAACGATAGTAACAGTAGGCTGCCTTATCAAAACAAAAGAACATTAATGCGAAACACCTTATTCTCCCAGGAAGGCAGACCATTCAGTAGCCCCATACTACCTGAAGGAAACGAGCTCTTTATAGACATCTGCTTATGTTCACGGGAACATACAGAGCAAGGGTCTGACAAACTGTTTTACATGCATTTATAAAAGTACCCTGCTAGCCTCAGAATTAGATTCTTATATTTTTTTAACTCTTGAAAACTAGTAAGAACAACAGCAACAACAGCAAAAAAAATCAACCTTTTTTTTTAACTTGTTTGTACTGGTAATCAAAGAAATAAACAAAACAAAATAAACAAAAATACATTTAAAAATTAAGCTAAAAGTCTCTTGGATTAAACCATAGTGGGAATAGACCCACAATGACTTCCCGTGGAAAGCAATTAACCAAAAGCAGCTGGTATGGATAAGTTAATTGACGGAACTAACTTTAACTCACATTACAGGGAGAGCAAATTGCAATGAGCTGTTGCTGCATGAAGGAATTCTTAAGGAATTCCTAAAGAGGAAGTGATCTGGGGCTGGTGACAGTGACAGTCATGACGCTGGGACAAACCAAGTGTATTCAGTGAAGTATACGATGTTTAAGTGTGCTACTTATGATTAAGTGTCTGTCAGTAGTTAATTTTCTAGGTAATGTATTCACATTCATTTCAGGTAGTTTTAAAAGTTTTGGGGTATTAACTTCTCTTTTGTTCTCAAACTCTGATTTTCAAAGTACAAACTTTTTAGTTAATTTTTTTTTCCAGTCTCCTTCTTGGAAGGTGTTATTGATAGCAAGGGGCAATTAAATGCTACCTTGCGAGAGAAAGGAACTGCATTAGGATGCCAGTCTGAGGGACATGAGGATCTAGAAGTCAGCATTCAAATGCTATTTCGAGTGATTCTCTTCTAATACCTGACATCTTACATGTTCACATTCTTCCACCTCAAAGAGCATCCCCTACTAGTCTTGCTGGGCTGCTCTCTGACCTCTAAGGCAATGTACTCACTCACACCTGGAGGGTTGGGGATAAATCTTCAATGCTGGAGAACCTCCACCTAGCAAAAGCTTCCCTTCATGTGATGAAAATATTTCCTTGGCATTTGGGACTCACATTCACAGCCTCTTAGAGACAGGTTCTACCAACTTGGGTTTCCATCAAACCACTGTTAAGAGTTCATTGCAATCCAGCAGGCACCAAGCTTAGGATACACGTACTCTGAAGGACAGAACGGCCAGAGCTGTGCTTGTGGAAGCATTACTGGTGTGGTCTGTTGAGTCCTATCTTTGACATATATGCAGACATAGACAGAGACATGCACCCACAAATGCTCATACTCATGCGCACACACATACAAGCATGCACAAGCACACTCACATGCACTTGCATACATGCAAGTATGAATAGATACATGCATAGGTTCACAGTAGTCTTAAGTGATATATAATAAGCTGAAGAAAAAGGCAAATTTGAAATATAGATGTAATGGTGTCAACACCAGAACAGTCCGACTGCTATTCCTATCCACATACCTGAAGTTCCCGGGACTGTGTACATCTGTTTTAATGGAATTGACTGCATACTCTGGCCTGTAGGTCCCACACCACACCTAGAAGTATAAATAAACAAAGGAAAACAACGTGGTCAGGTGTAAGCATGGAGCATTGTGCGTAGGTTGTGGGGAAAGCAAACATTAATTTGGCATTTGTATTAAACAATTTACTCTTCAAGTAATGTTCCATGAAAGGCAATATCTAAACATACTCATTTATAATGAACACAATCTGACAATCGTGTTGCAAATAATGAAAGCTAGCCAAGTCAAATGCTGCACCCCAATTAATTAAAAGAAGAAGACATCATGCAGTATCCAACTTGCTATGAAATTACAACTTAAAGTGGTTTTCTCATTTATCAGTCATGAAAAATATACTACCTGGGCAAAGTTCAAGAAGAATAGTTGTTTGTGACTTAGGTCAATTCCAGGGAGTAATTTTTCTTCACCATTCTTTTTAACATAATTCTGGTAAGCCTAAATAGTAAAATAAAAGTATATAACCTTTAAATTTGTATAAAAACCTATCGCAAAAGACCATGTAATTCATCTTTTATATCAAACCACTATAAAATACATTTAGATATGGTAACCAGTAACTCTCTCATGGATTAGCAAGACGGCTAGAATGCATCTATAAATGCTCAGAAAGAATAAGAGAATCATTAGCTGGAGACAAGAGTCTGGAGTGTCAGATGATCACACTAAATGTCAGTTGGATGAAATGAGACTTGAACACATGATGAAAATCTTACCTTCACATTGTCTATGGATAGATGGGTAAGTCCAGTTCGTTGGAGGAATGGGTTGCCAAAGGAGTCATCTGCAATTGCTATATTTAGCTTAGTTACTATTCTTGGCAAAATCGACACACACCAGATTTAGTCTGAGTGATTCTTGCCAAAACCTAAGGGATTCTGTTGAGATTCCTTGGGGTTTTAGTGTTCTGTGATCTTGAGATGAAGGAGAGGCAACGACTCCGGTCCCCGCAATACAGGACAAAGTAGACTAACTTCCAGTAACAACAGGAGAAAGGAACTTCGGCCACGTGAACATCAGAAAAGGTTCTTAAAGATATTTTTTTCACTACTGAGAAATGTAGGCTTGCTCTGCTGTATGTAATTCTAAAATGGCTTAATATTAAACTTCCTGAGACAAGTTATTTGTCATTCCTTAAAACATTTAAATTCCATTTATTTATTTATTTGTGGGCACATGCTTGAGAGGGTGCATACCGTGGTGCATGTATGGAGATCAGAGGACAACTTGCAGTACTTAGTTCTCTCTCCTTCTACCAAATGGATCTAAAGGATTCGACTCAGGTGATCAGGTTTGGTGGCAAAGCAAGTGGCTTTACTCACTCAGCCATCTTGCCAGCCTTTTCTGATTTCTTGTAAAGAACATCCAGTTACGTAAGTTAAAAATGTGTTTTCTTTCTTTTTACCATCAGCATAGATGAGTGAACCTTTACTATCTAAAGATGTTGGAGACAGAGGGAAGGTTTATGCCCTTCTCACTTAGGGAGTCCGTGATCTAACAGAGGGGCAAGTCATTACATGCAAAGAACTCATAAATATTTGTGCAATTGTACTTTTCTTTATTACTATAATTATCAGCCTGGTGTGGGTGAGTGCACATCAGACTCATCTAAAGGTGCTAATTACTAACACCAACTACTTCCCGTCAACATGGAGTGACAGGGACTGTTGCTGAATCAACAAAGCGATGGGCAAAACATATGAGAAAATGGCTTGCACAACATTGAAAATCCAAGTCTTTAACATCCCAGCTCACAAAGGAAGACTGTCCTGAAGGATACCTAATAACGAAGGAAAGTTCTATAACAGGCTTAGACTATTTCTCCACGAGCATTTATGTCATAGTAAAGGGAGGGGAAAAATCAATGGAAGTCTGGGGGATTCTGAGTTGAAAATAAACTGACTGCTTTGGGTTACACTGTCCAGGATACTAAGAAAGAGAAATCATGAAAGAAGATTCCAAGATCATAGGAGGGTGCCCTTGAATAGTCAGCTTCATGTTAATCTGGAGATCAGTTTTTTAATCTAGAGATCATCCCCAAAGGATTACAGATAGCAGTGCCTGGGCACAGCAGGATAAGGATGAGGACACTTAAGATCCACAGGGCAGGGCTTGGCCTCAGTAAGGGAATCGGTTATCTCTAAACTAAGCATCATCCCAGTCTCAACTAACATTGTTGAAACACGTCCAAAAAGGACCAAACCATTTCCAATGAATCTAACTATATCCTATGACATATTTATAGGAAATATAAATTCTCAAGAATATTTATAGGAAATTAAAAATTATCCAGCACCCAAAGAGGTATGCGCACTATTTGCCACCTAGTAAGAAACATAAATATCAATTACCCAGCATTCAAAGTAGTAGCAATGTATCATACCCCAGTGATAGGCTGGGACATTTATCTGACTTCAGCTCCCAGGCCTCATACTGGGATGATGCTTTGTTTTGGGCACACTGTAGGTCCCATCAGTCGCCTCTCTGTTGTCTGCTTCTACTTCTCTGACAATCACTACCGTTCTCTTTCCCTTTTACCCTCAACATTGCAGTGATGACCAAATAATCCTACTCAGTCCTTAAACATTCTACGCATCCCATCTGTTAAAACGTGGTCCTTTCTTATGGACCCCTTATCCTTTTGTCATCACAAGCAGACTGCTTATCCTCTCATGTGTGAGCTGCTTCAGGGTCGAGAGGTACACTCAACTTCATCTACATTCTTCTTCGTTGCTTCTAAAAGCATCATTCCGCCACCTTCTTGCGGAATTCCCTATTTTTTCTTCCCTACTGGCATTCATTGGATCAGCCTTTAATCCTTACTCACATCCTCAATTACTGAAATCTTTTACAGAAGCTGTGTTGCTGCAGCTCTAGCACCCCAAATAGTACTACAAAGAAAGCAACGTCCTGGAAAGTGCTTAGGTGGGAGGACTGTAAGGGCCAGAGGACCTGGACACTGCTGTAATACAATGTCTTCTAGACATCACAGGGAAGCTGTGCCTATAAAAGCTACACGGTAGGGTTCCTTAAACAAGACCTGCATAATGACATGGCAATGTGGACGGAAAATATTTCACAACCCCTCATCTCAGATCAAGAGCTGCAGGCAGTCAATGGCAGCCTAGGGAGGGAGAATCAGTCTCTGCACGGATGAGTCCCCTGATGAGTAATCCAGTCCCAAATGGTCAGTCCTAAATCCATGCCCATGCAAGCAGCACGAAAAGGATTCCATAGCTTTTGCATGTATGTGTGGATAATAGTAAAGAAGAGGAGGTTATGAGTCTGAGGGGGGAGACACAGGAGAGGTTGAGGAGAGAGAAATGTGTGAAAATGATGTAAAAATGGTACTCATAAGAGAAATCCTCAAAAATAAGTAAATAAACTACTTGTTGCCTGCAAGAATAAGTGGAGTAAGTGAGTCTAACGAATATTCTGACAAAAATAATTCTTGAAGGATATTAGTTGGGCCAACTACATGGCCATATACTAGAGCCGTATCACAATAGGGTCCTTAACTGTTTCTCAGTGAGCTGACTATGGCTTAATATTATGTCTTCAGTTTATGCTGATACCACCTCCACAGGCTGCCTCACATGCTGAGAAGATGCGGTCTCCCTTATACAGATGAATGACCCCCAAATAATCACTTATATGGACATATTTACTAAGAAATTTACTTCAGGGATTATCTCTCTATCTTCTAGAGGCTTGTGCATCTTCTCATGTCTTCTGGTGTATCACTGAGGGCTTCCTTTTCCACCTTGACTTCCTCACATCATGTCAACCCACAGACCCTTGTGACGAGCATACACACAAGCCACTTGCTCTTCACATGATTCCCATTTCCCACTCTCCACTTCCTGTTTATATATGTCTCTTCTACAAGGCTTCAAAGAAATGGGTGAATACAATAAATGAACAATCCCATCCCTGACGTGGGAAGAAAGTACGAATACTCACTCTGTATGCTTGGCCAATACCTCCATTATCAGCAATGTTCTCTCCCAGTGTATTAATTCCATTGAGCTGTTTAAAGAAAGATTCTCTATTAGGATTTTTACAGACATTTTTACACTGACATTTCACTTGGGATTGCACGTCTGAAGCTTTTCTGAAGGATGCTGATGACATACATGCTGTCCACCTGCTAGGTCCCACGTGAAGTTGCCATACTGGTGCACCATGCACTGGGATTGGTCTTTAAAATTATTTGCAGACTGCTGAGTCCACCAGTCAACAAGATCTCCATCTTTGTTAAAATTTCTTCCTGTAATATATTCATTTGGTAAAAAGGAAATTTGTTACAATAAAAATAATAAAATTGTTTCATAATCAAAATTCTTGAAGTAGGTTCTCATGCAGCTATAAGAAACACCATTGAGAGACCTCCTGCTCGCTGTTCCGGCTCCTCAGAGCCATTTTGCAAAACAATAAAATCATAGCGAGGATATTGGCATGGATACAACCCTTCCATCTTGAGATCTCTAGTTTGGGGTGGAAAGGATGAAAATACTGCTCTGTGAGTGTCCATGGAATGGGGCAGACGATGAGAGAAACCTAACTCTCTCAACTTCTGCTTTCTTTGGGAAAGCTTGAACTTTGTCTGCCAATGTGCCTTGGAATTGATAGGTATTATTTCATCTACTTGGCTTGCGGCTACTGCAGATGAGGCCACCGGATAAGCACTCCTGAAAACACACCTGGCTGTCCTTGATGCTTTCCTTCTGAACCAGGACTGTTTAATTTGATATTTTGAGACTTTAAAAGCACAACAACTTTATTCCGGCTCCCATCTCATGTTTCCAGACCCTTTATGCAAACTAACTCCTTGTTTTCCTCTACTTAATTCTCTCCCAGAATTTTCTTGCTAGATTTAAACGACATCGATCTTTTCCTTTTTGTATCTCTGAATGCATTTATATACTCTGTATGTTTTGACCTTTAGTTTTATCATGTTTTAAATATTTAGTATACAGTGAATAAGAAAATGGCAATGAAACAAAATTTGAACTTATATGCTGATTCTACCAATTCCAGGTTTTATAACATTACACAAACATGTTATATGCCTCTGTATGCTTCTATTTGGAAAATGGAAATATTATTAGTCAGTGTTGGTTAAGACTGTTGCACGGACTAATTGAGTTAACAGACATCTCGCATGTCTCTTTTTAAGGTGCTATTTTTATTGTCTCTGTCTTTCTAGAATTCTGTCCAGTTAGTATTTTGTGAACTAAAACTTGTTACATTTTTGTTATAGCCTTTTTACATATCTCTGTCTTTAATCTTGTTTGACTTAATTAAAACTGTAAATCTTTTTGGTTGTTTAGGGACACATATCAACATTTAAGTGTCTACTGTTTACAAGGTTCTAAGTTATGTATTAAACAAAAAGATGAAAAAAAAGCTCCTGGCTGCAAGCAGCTTGCAAACCACAGGGGCTTGGATAAGATCCTGCTCTCTGTGAGCCTGGAAAGCTAAGACACATATAATAGGACTGAGCATCATTTCCAGTGCAGAACACTGTAGTACTTTCTCAGTGTGAATTTTTGTTTCTGTCTCTCACAGTATAAAGCACATATTTTTCACTGCCCACTAATATTTTGAGTTTCTTAGGAAACACTTTAACCAGAACACTGACTCTGTGGTGAGACATAGGTCAGCAACACACTGATAAACACATGGAGTTCTGTGCTGAAGTACACACTGATAAACACATGGAGTTCTGTGCTGAAGTACACACTGAT
>LOJH01049044.1:0-12927 GCA_001685095.1 Ellobius talpinus
CTTTCCTGCTGGTCGAGACAGACGTGACACAAACCTTTCTCCCATTTTTCTTCCAGAAGAATAAAGCCTGCCTACATCCTGGTCCTAGAGGCTCTCCCTATGTCCACCAGCTGGTTCTTTGTTCTAGTCCTGTAGGTAGTTCTCTTAAGAAACCTGTAGTGGCATTTCATTTTTATTTTAATAAATAAAGCTTGCCTGAAGATCAGAGTGAAACAACCCCACTGGCCAGCCTTAGAGATCAGGCAGTGGTGACACACACCTTTAATCCCAGTAACCACACTAGTTTGCCATAGGAACTGGGTGGCACATGCCTTTAATCCCAGCACTACACTCCTTAAATCCCAGAACTAGGGAGAATTATAAAACGGGAGGAGACAGCTCTCACACACAGTATCATTCTGACAGTCCTGGAGGTTGGATCGCCATTTTCAGACTGAGGTAGAGCCAATGTCTGGCTGTTTTGCTTTTCTGGCCTTCAGGTTGAACCCCAATTTCTACCCCTGAGTTTTTATGAATTGTGCATCAGAAACCTTCACACATCCATTTCTGTCTTCATATTTCTAGGAAGATCCTAAACTAAAGTAACAGCTCAAGGAGAAGAGTTAAAAAGTTTTGGAGATTTCGATTCCTGGTCTGTTAGTTCCACTAATTCATTAATTCTGCAACTGCAGTGAGACAGAACCTCACAGCTGCAGGAGCTTGTGGCAGAGACTGCCAGTCTCCTGGCTGAGAAAGAGACAGAGATAGATAAAGAGAACAGGATGAGGAGGGGCAGGAGAAGAGGGACAGAGAGGGAGAGGGAGGAAAAGAAAGGGGGGAGGGAGAGGGGGAAGACTGAAGACCTACTTTTCCAGCCAGGTGAAAGCTTTCATGCCCTCCACAAATGGTGAAATGTAAGCAGAGACTGCTCTTTCATTCCTGGCTTCCCAGATCCAAATAATCACACAGAAAGTATATTAGTTACAACACTGCTAGGCCAACGGCTTAGGCGTATTCCTAGCTAGCTCTTATATCTTAAATTAACCCATTTTTATTTATCTGTGTCTCACCATGAGACTGTGGTCTATCTGGTATGTTTCTGGCATCTTCTTCAGCAGCTACATGGCGTCTCTTTGACTCCACCTGCTTTGTTTATCTCTATTCAGATTTCCCACCTGGTTGTACTAACTCATTGGCTAAAACAGCTTTATTCATCAAGCAATAAAAGCAACAAGTGTACAGAAGGACATCTCACATCAGTGTAACCAGCAAGGCACCAAGCACTCAGCCCAAGCTGGTAAGACTGGATGTTTCACGTTCAAATGATAGCATCCCACTCCTGACCCTTAGAGATTCATGGTCATCTCTCAATACACTCTACTTCTAAGTTTCTTCAGAATATGAACAGTTCCAACATTCAATATTCTAATTTCATCACCTCTTCCAAGACTCCAGAAGGACTCTTAGTTGTGAGCATTAATAAAGTACACACTCCATACTTTCAAAACACAATGTTATGAAATAAATATTATTCCCTTTCCAAATGGAAGGACAAGGAACTAGGATCAAAGTAAGACACAAATCCAGCAAGCAAAACATTCAGTTCTGTAGCTCCACGTCTACCCATATGGCCTTGCATCTGCAGAGCACATGGACTCTCTCCTGAGCTGCCTCCACTCACTACCTGGATTCCCTCTGCAGACTGCCATGTTCCTGGTATTTTCAACTTTCTGGCAACTCCAGTGCATCTATCTCTACCTTCAGTCTCACAGCCCTACCCTGTAAGAGACTCCCTGTGTATCTTGAGGAACATGCTGTGCATTGTCTGACTTCTCGGGCCTTAAAAAACAAAGTAGAATCATCCACGACCCTATCATTCTTGCATCATATCTGTCTTTGAAAACAACACTGTGTAGACGATGCCTTGGTCTGCTACCAGCCTGAACAATGTCTAGGTGCCCTTAGATTGTAACCATGTCAGCCCCTAACTGAGAGGCCAAGCGCGGTGACACGAATCTAAGAAAACAGCTTCTAGATGCCCTAGTAAGCAGTGTATGTCAGAGGTATTCTTTCCTCAGAGGAAGATTTTTTATAAAAAATCCTTATTGGTTCATGCCATTGATTACATCATGGGTGAAGCCTGGTCAGTTCTTGAGATGTCTTTAAGTCAATTCCTAATGCCTCTATGCACTATACTAAGCTTTTTAAAAATGGCTTGCTGGACACATGTGTTCCTTAGCACCCAACTTTACACTTGCTTCTCTTACAAAGCTATAAGGTTTTAACCTCTTCTCTGGTTTTGGCTCGTAATTTTCACTATAACCTCGACTAAAAGTCTCCAGTACTAATCATGCCCTATTACAAATGCTGGGCTGCCTTGAAATGACCTGTGCTGGGCTATGTACTCAGTCACCCTTAAGCTCAGCCTCCCACAAAGTTTCAGGATACAGAAAAATCTTAGGCAAGTTTTTTGCCAGAATGTATCAAGAATGGTCTCTATTTCAGTACACAATAGAGTTCTCATGTTCTCATTATGCAAGGCTCTGTTAGAAAAGTCCATCAGAAACCTTGTGAACAGTTTTCATTGTTCACATTTCTACTGATATTCCGAGTTCATATCAGAATTTCCCATTAGATGCTGATTACAGCTTAGGAGCTTGCAGACAAGATGCATGTAAAATGGAGATGAGATCAGGACACCTTCTATATTCTTTCTTCTTTAAACCAGGTTTAAAAACAGCTCGTTCGAGATTTAAATAGAATTGATAAAATGCCCTCTTGATTTTTCATCAGTTTTGACTTAGATCTTTTTCAATTGCAGTGTTTCTTTTGTTCAAATTTCTCCAAATTGACCTGGAATTGTGCCTTCTAGGACTCCCCAGTCTTCTGATAGTTTTCTAGGAGGTATAAAAGCTGAAACATCTCCCAAACTTGTCCATGAGAGTGCATATTTCTTTTTCCCCTTGCTTCCTGCAAAGTTACACACTCCAAGACCTTTGAAGTCCTCACACAAATTGAATCCAGCCTCTGAGAAAATTATGAGTGAGAGACAACCTGAAAGACCAAAGGTGTACTTGTTCCTGTTAATATAAGTCTCTCTAGAAATACAGAGAAGGAAGTGCACACACAAGTCCAAGGTGTAGATCTTACATGAGGATGTTTTTAACATCATTTCTCTCTGTATTTATTAGAGATGACTTGTTTGAGTCATTTAAAGAAGTAAAAAAAAGCAAGCAAATGAAAATCATCATTGGTTTTCCTTCTAGCACAACTGACCACATGAGAAATCAGAGGGAGGCATGCATAGGCATAGACCGCATCAAAGCTTGGGATTAGAACGATTCATGATAGGCCATGTTATCCAGTTAGTGTAGCTCCCAAAGCGAGAGAAGTGTGTCCTCATTTAAGACTCACTTGTTTCACCCAAATGTGCGGCAGATATCACAGCAATGCTTTTAGGCGGCCATTTTAAAATTGGAGAGCCAATTTAAACTGCAGGCATAATTAAAATTAATAGCACAGCATTTTTTGAAACAGGTGTCTGAGAAAATGATCACTCTGGGTTGCTGTGCACTGGTTACAGACAGACTTCAAAAATGACTCTGAGGATCTCATGGTTAGCTTGGGTCCTGTCCTTGACTTGCACGTCACATTTTTCTTCCAGTAGCTGACGAAGCTCTCATGGAAGCCATATAAAGGGTAATCCACTTCCACTTTTTCAAATTAAAACAAAAGGGGGTGTACCATTTCATATTAAACAAGGCTGTCATTCTTAAAGGGAAAGAAGGCCTTGAAAACAATTAGCACAATTCAGAAAGCCCCACTTAACATTTGCTATCTTAATCTAGATTTAATGTTACTTTTGATCCTTTGGAAAAGTTTGAATCAAGAATCAATCTCTTTCTTTCTCTTTTCATGGGTGACTTGCACACTATCAAAGACATATCTAAACATCTTTCCTACATCTTGTCCAAGGCAACAGGATTCTTCATTAATGTTCCTGAGAATGGGTTGTGATTATGACAACTGTGGTATTATAGGAATTTAGAATTACTTGTTTTTTAAATAACATTTCTTAAATAAGGCAGGGAAATTCAAAATCAGACAATACTATGCATGTGTACACCCTTCTCTGTGTGTATGGATTTGTCTTTGGTGAGATACACATTTGTATTAGAAAAACATACAATTAGTTATCTTCCTCAAATACAGTTTACTTTTTCTGAGTTAGGTAGATTAAGCTCTGAACAGAAGGCTACTGTAGCATCCTCCCTTCCAAATACCTGTTGCTCCACCTTGTTCTGTTAGCTCCATTTTAAATCCTGTCCTCCTCTTCTGGTTAAACTCAAAACCTTAATAGCTTGTCACATTTTCACAAAATCTGATTATGTATCCCATATATGTGTTTTGTAACTGCTAGCAGGAGCTATCAGGCTATAGAAATCTACAGAACTGAGGTGTCCTTGTGCACATGGAAGGTTGTAAATCTAGATAATAAATGGACCTCCAGGAGAAGAGTTAGTGGATGAAAGAGGGTCAAACAGAACTGGGAAGCTCAGAGAGTGGTATAGTGGGTAGTCACAGACTGAAAGTGAAAGAGAAACGTCCTTCCTGAAGAATTCACATGAATGAGCCATACAAGTTAAATCTGTTACTCATTCAGACTGTTGGTAATGATCCAGCCCTAAGAACACCAAGACAAATTAAGCTTGCTTCTGCAACCCCCTAGGAACTTGGGAGACAGTGTACTTAACATCAGCAAATCTCCATTTTCTTAGCTTTCAAATACAGGTAAGTGTGTTCCTTAAGGGTTGTTGAGAGTATGTAATAAGCTAACACACATTATGTTATCTGACACACAGTGATCCTTGACACATGCTGGTATCTTTGGCTTCCTAAGGAAGATCCACAATCCTAGCCGTCATTTAGAGAACATCAGCAGCTCCATCCTGACCAGTATTGATCATTTTTGAAAATTAGCTCTCTATTATTATTATTATCATTATTATCATTATTATTATTATTATTATTACTACTACTACTACGGTTGCATTCATGTTTATGAACCTAGCCAGATGGACACTTTGACGAACCTTCCTCTGGATTCTATGACACATTTCATAAGAAGCATAAGGACTGGTCTTTGTGCTCAGGGAAAGCTCAGTTTAACTGAGGAATAGGCTCAACATGTAATACAATAATCACAGGCTACCATAAAGAAGCGAGCGACGAGATGCGTGGAAGGAAAGAAAGAGGAAGCAGTGTGGATTCGGCAGTCTAAGCACAGATCTGGGGAAGGAGGCTTCAGCATGGGATATTATGAGCCTTAACTGCTCAATGCAGAAAAATCAACGTTGATCCCAGAATAATGCAATGATAGCTACAATGGTAAAGTTGGAGGGGAGTTTTACGAAACACTGGAAGTCAGGAAGCTCTTGGTCTGTGCAGTCTACTATTGGTTATGGACGGCTGTCAGAGCAGAATGATTGCACTGCGCTGAGCAAGGCTACAGAGAGGACAAGAGACCTGCCAAGACTGTGGGAAAGTTAACAAGGAGAACATGAGTGCATGTGACCAGCACTGTAACAGAGCTAAATGTTGGAGTTCAGGTGAGCACAGAGGAAAAGCTAAAATTCAGCTTGGGAGGTCAGGAAAAGGCTATGAAAAGGAAGCCACATCCAAAGGCTATGAAAAGGAAGCCACATCTTAGCCGGGACAAGGAATGTCTTAGTCACCATTCTATTGCTGTGAAGAAACACCATGACCAAGGCAACTTCCAAAAGGAAGCATTCCATCAGAAGCTTGCTTAGAGTTTTAGAGGGCTAGTTCATGATTACCATGGTGGTTTAGCATAACCATGGGGGATAGGCATGGTATTGGCACAGTAGCTGAGACCTCACCATTGATCCACAAGTTGTAGGCAGAGAGAGAAAGACTGGGCCTGGTATGGGCTTTTGAAACTTAAGCCCACACCCAGTGACACGCCTCCTCCACCAAGGTCACACCCCCTAATACTTCCCAAACGATTCTATCAACTGCCAACCAAGCCTTCAAATATGCGAGCTTATGGGGACCCGTTCTCATTCAAATCACCACAGAAAAGATGAGTAAGGTTTACTCAGGTAAGGGATATGAGGGTGGGGAGAGCTGATGAGGCATGAACACTCAGGGCTTAGAATACAGCCAAGTCTTGTATGCTAGGGTTAGGACCCCAAAGCTGTTCTGTTCAGCTCAAGTCAAGAGGCAAAGGTCGAAGCTGGTGAGTTAGGTAGATCCCTAATGGGAAACTATTTTGAAACAGTGTTGAAAAATTTAGACTTTATTCCAAGATGAGCTTGTGAATACTTTAAAACTTGAGGTTGACGTGAGTACGTTTTCTTAGACATCTCCTGTTGGCCGCAGTATGGGGAGTGGTGTGGGGTCAAGGCCCTGCTCACTGATGGCTTTTTATTTTGCCACAGAGAATCAGAAAGGAAAATAGAAAGCATGTCTGTCTCCTTGGTCCACAGCAGCAATCTGCCTTTTAGCCCAAGATCACAAGCTTTGTGCTTAGGGCAAGGGAGTCTGATCTTGACCATCTGCCTGCAGGTATTTCTCATTCTACCTAGGTACATGGGTAAATGGCTGCTCCATTTCTGTCTGCTCCAACCGTACCCAGGAATTAAAGGAAAGCTGTTTTTTTTTTTTATCACAGAAAGCAATCATATAATTCAGCACCAGGAACTGCGGAGGAAAAAAACCATCAGAGAATTATAGTGATTTGACTTAAAATCTGCTGAGAGATCCGCCCAAGGCTCATGTTCTGTGAAAACACAGGTGAGAAAACCATCGTCTTGACCTCAGGACAGTTGGGATTTTGACAAAATTAAAAAGATCTCTCAGGAGAGGCTCTGTTTAAGGTCCTGAAGAAAAGGAAATACGAAGAGTAGACACAGGGGTGGTGAGATGTTTTCAGGTTTCACATGGCAACTTGCCTGTTTGGGGAGAGCTCTGCATTTCTCTTTCCTTTTCGTGTCGGGCAGGATAAAACTGATCTAATCTCACAAGCAGTGTGTCTTGTTATCCTGATGATGAGACAACAGAATGAGACACCTGGTCATTCATGCTATGCCAGGATTCTGGAGCAGTATGAAGCCTAGAAGCTGCTCGTGTAACAGAATCTGCACTGATAACATCTGTTTAATGTGCATAATTAATAAAAGGCTGATTGCATTGTGCTGATGGAATTCCAAATCAGCATCCCAAATGCTGATTCCCTACTAGATATAAAGACCATCTGAAGAAGGCTTTCTTATAAGATGAACACAGCAAATATTGGAAAAGCATTCAGAGGAGGAAGGAAGCCATTCTGGAGTTTGCTAAAAATAACACGATTGTACTGAGACAGGAAATGAGAAAGCAGAGCTCTCCATCCCTTCCATCACAAAGAGAGGCCCTCCCTTCTGAAGCACTTCCTTTAAGACACAAGAAGCCATACCAGAGAGAGAAAAATAAACCGACAACCCTCTATTATTCTAGACAAAGGATTCTTTCTTCTGTTCATTCACAACTGTAACCAAATAAACAAAGGGCTAGTGGGACAGACACTAAGAAACTTCTGCAGCAGGGCAAATGCTGCATGTCCTTGCTCGCATGAAGACGGTAAGAAATACCGACTTCATAGAAGTGATTAATAGAGTCCAGGAGGGGCAGGATGGGGAGAGAATGAAGGGAAGTTAGTAATGGGTACCAAAACCCAACAACAAAACAGTTACAGACTGGTGACCTGGCCTGGTGGATAAGGTGTTAGCCATACAAGAGCGAGACCTGGATGGGTGGGTACGGCTGTCTGCCTTCATTGGCAGGCATCCTAGGCAGTTGGCTAGCTAGACTAGCTGTCGAACAGGTTCAGGTCCAGCGAGAGAACCTGCCTCAGTTAAAACAGTGCAGAGAAATTGAGGGAGACCCTTGTCATCAACTTTTGGCTTTCATACACAGATGTACATGTGTGTAGTCATACACATGTGCACCCATATACAGGTAATCATGCATATCCATCTGCACACTGCACATGCACATTGACACGGGAAAAAATAACAGGTGGCAAGAATGAGTTATAATGTTCTACAGTGTAGTAAGATAAACAGTTCACAATAATTTAAGACATATTTTACACATAGTAAATGAAGAGGCTGTGGTTTCTGAAGGTTTCATTTTATCCCAGGATGATTGTGAAATCAAGGTCAGCCAAGACTACATAGCAAGGCCCCAAGTTAAATTTTTAAAAAGAGGGTTGTAGATATGACTCAGGGGTTAAGAATATGTACTACTCTTCCAGAGGACCGGAGTTCAATTCCCAGCATGCCGTGCGGTGGCTCAAAACAACCTGTAATTCCAGCTCCAAGGAATGTGACCCTTTCGGCCTCCACAGACATCTGCATGCACTTGTACAAACCTACACACAGACACACCTAATTAAAAACGTAAATCATTAACTTTTTTCAGGAAAGGAAGAATATAGTGAAAGGATGAATATTTGCATCTGAACCTGTGGGAAGTGAACCCGTGGACAAAGTCTGTTAAAAGGGAACACGGTCACATGGTCGTGAAAGAAAATCATGAAGAGGCTTGGCGCTGCTAAAGAAACAGATTTTTACTAGAACATCCACCCCATGTAAAGCGATTTGTTTCCTGCATAGTGTGCAGAACAAACCTCTTGCTTGTTGGCGCATTTAACCCATTTTGGAATCTTCTGTAATACTAAATCTCAAATGTCTGAACCAGAGGCAAAATCTGAACCCTTCCAGGAAACACAGGTTAAGAAAAACAAAGCACTTTGGGGAATTTCACAGGAGTCTTAGATGGGCGCATTGATGGGAGAACAGGAGACAGGCTTGGAAGGGCTTGTTATCCCACAAGGGGAAGCATCGTCATGGGTCCCAGCACTGGAGCAATTGAGTGGAGATGTACTGCTTACCAAGATGTGAAGAACTGTGGGCTGTAGAAAAGCTGAAGGAGCCTGCAATTAAGAATTCTGAGCACTAAGGAGGCAGAGGCAGGCGGATCTCTGTGAGTTTGAGGCTAGCCTGGGCTACAAGAGCTAGTTCCAGGCACCAAAGCTACACAGAGAAACCTTGCCTGGAAAAACCAAAGTGGGGGGGGGAAGAATTCTGTCTGAACAGCCTCTCTCTAGCCTTCCAGATCATGAAGTGTGGAGACACAGGCTGTCGAACACTGCCGGAAGCTTGAGGTGTGCACCAACCCGATCCAGCACTCATCCTGGCCTGTATCCGGTTTCTGCTGGAAAACATTAGCTTTCCTTGGGGGAAATTCTCATGCGACTATAGGCGTACAACACTCTCTTTTTTCTATTGCTCCTTGAGTTGTCTCCAGATTCAAAGCAAACGAAAAGTTCTGTCTGAACAGACTATGTCAGTGGCAAGTGTGAAAATGTTTCTACTCAGGATGGTGGCGGGGTCAGTGGAGGTAGGTTAAGGCCGCCACAACCCACTGAAGCTTCCTGACGGAGCAGATTGAACTGAGCCGGCTTATCTCTTGCGGTTGGCGTGAAGAATGGACTTCACTGTGAGAGCGCCGAGAGGAGGGAACCGGCTGGAGATTCTAATTCAGGCGTTGCATGTAGAAAGCCAGCGGAATCTCACGTTATAGAAAAGAGACAGTTTTGTGGCACATGACGATTGCTTGTTGCTATTGTTTTGCTTTTTAAGACAGGGTTGTGACTGTGTGCAGAGCCCACTGGTTGGCATGGAGCAGGAAATGCCTTGTCAGGGGAGAACAGAACCGAGCGCAGCCTGGTGCAGGTAGTGGCCCCTTCTTAGGAGTGTTGTCAGCCCCGTGCCTCCCAGCAACTCCCACAATGCCAGACTGGGGAGGAGGCAAGAAATGTGGGGTGTGCCAGAAGACAGTCTACTGTCCAGTGTGAGGACAACAATTCCGTAACCTCTGCTCCTTATGCGTGGTCTGTGTGAAGAATCCGGGCAGCGCCACTGTGACCGTGCATAGAGAAGAGATCTAGCGCAAGCTGTGGTATGGGCCAATAGGCTATGGCTAGGGGCGGTGCTTGGGCACACTGAGCATGGACGAGGGGGAGTTTCTGGGCGTCATGAATGAGGAAGCCCCCGGACACAGGCCCACCACGAACCCCAACACATCCAAATTTGCCCAGAAGATTGGCAGCTCTGAGCGCTAACCGGGATGTAGCCAGGCAGTCTATACTGTAGAGAAGGTGACTGGTGCCGGGAAG
This sequence comes from Ellobius talpinus, assembly GCA_001685095.1. NCBI lineage: Eukaryota > Metazoa > Chordata > Mammalia > Rodentia > Cricetidae > Ellobius > Ellobius talpinus. The sequence goes on from LOJH01049044.1 coordinate 10,223, forward strand.
TCCTGGCATAAGTCCTGCTTCTGATGTGCCAAATGTGGCTAAAGCCTTGAGTCGGCCACTCTGGTGGAAAAAGATGGTGACATCTACTGTAAAGTATGCTATGCCAAAATCTTTTGGCCCAAAGGTTTTGACTTTGGAGAAGGAGCTGGTGCCTTGGTTCACTCAAAGAGAGGCGGCTGCTGCCTGCATAGCCTGCCTACTCCTGTGTTTTTTTGTTTGTTTGTTTGTTTGTTTTTGTCATTAATCCCTTCCCAGAAGCCTTGGACACTTCAAGATTCTCTTGCTCAGCCCTGGTGCACATCACTAATGACTTGGACTTGGGTATCTGGCTTCTTTTAGTTTAGAGGTCTGCCTGGGCTCCTACCCCACTAAGGGCTTCCTCCTGCCTGGCACTTGATACCACTAGCTTCAGGAGACATCTGTCTAGATACCCCTTTAGAGAGCCCATGTCTCTCCTCCACACTTCACCCCCCACAGACCTCTGTTCCTAGGCCAATTGTCCACCCTCTACTGATCAGGACACTTGAGCCCACATCTTTGGAGTCCAGAGGAGAAAAACAGCTGACCTGAAGGGAAAAGGGCAGAGCCAAGGTTGAGCCGGGGAAGGCTGTGATGTATTAGCTCCCAGAGAGTCTCCTTTGGGGCAGAAGCTGACCTTCATGGTGCCCTTCAGAATAAACCTGAGGCATCTTAGTCTGTGGGGTCCCCATGGGAAGCAGGGGTGCTGACAGGGTTGTGGGCCACAGGAAGGAGCTCTTTCTCTGGCCTCTTACCTTTGAATGGGGAACTGATATTGTCCCACCTGGAATGGAGAACAACCCAAATCATAGGCTCTCACAGTCTGGAGACTGCCTGACTTCCTTAGGTTTCAGGTTCCCTGTTTGATGGGGAAAGGAAGATCCTAGTGAAATATTTTGAATATACATTCACATTTATCAGTGGTCCAGACCTTGGAGTGGTTAATTCTAGTCCTAACCCTGGGTCTTGTGACTGGGAGGGACAGTTCCTGTGTCAGCATAGCCAGGGTACTGCTGTGTTCTAGCCACTCCTGATAGTTAGTTCCTCTAATGTGGAGAGAGGCAGAGGTAGCCCGTCTTCATGTCACACCCTATCCCTGGGGCCTCACTCCTCTCCAGCCCAGATCCAGAAGCTGCTTCTCTCACTCCATCCTTCTCTAGGGACCTTCACTAGCTACATTGCCCATCCTTTCCAGGCTCCAAGATCAGGAGCTGAGGGAGGAAAGGGGAAGGACTTGGCCTTGATGCTCCCAGGGACTGAAAAGACAATGCTGTGTACAGCTGTTCACTACGAGGGCTGTAAGCATGGGATGTGTTGAAGCTGATTTTTCATCTGGTCACTAAAGCATCTTGAACAGGAAAGAAAAGAAAGGAAAAGAAAAGGAAAGAAACAGATAGTGTTGCAGCCCATATTGACCTGGAACTCACAGTCTGGCCTCAAGCTTGCATCTATCCTCCTGCCTCAGCCTCCTAAACTACTGGGATTATAGGAATGAACTCACATGCCTGGTGAGGATGAATGTATTTGGGAAAGTTGACCCCTGAATTTTTTCGAGTACACATTTAAATAAAGGACACCACAAAGCTGTTATTTCAAAGAAATTGTGATTATAATCACAATAAAGCAATTATTCGTTTAAAAGTGAGTCGATTTAAATGAAAGATTGTGTTAATAACAGCATATGCCATCTATGAATGTGGCACAAATTACGACAGCTGACAAATGATAAACTTTCAGGATCTATCAATCTTGCTTGTCAGATTAATTAGCTATTTGCTCATGAGAGAGCTGAGATGTCGATGTCGGGAAGATGGGTCAGCAGGGAGTAGGGGTAGGGAGGCTTTTCCACGCTGAAAGTGCTGTTGTCTTCTGAGGGTTTGGAGAACTCGGTGTCTCAGAGGTCGCAGTAAGTGAGGGAGGGAGGGAGGCGGCACAAGTGTGATAGAGAACAGATGCTTGTCTTTAGAAGACATACTTATCTTTTACATGGTACTGGGATGGCTCACGTAAAATGACTCAATGATGAGCAAGACTCTTCTTTTCCGTGAACTTGAAACCTTCACATCAATGATTACATGGGACCAGGCTATCAAGGAGGGGAGACAAGGGAGAAAAGGAATTCGCAGAGGAATTTAGCCTTAAAGACAGGTTCTGCATAGTGAGCAATAGCACTAGGGAGTTAACTACAAAGAGAAGACAAGAAAGCCAGGGAAAGGGAGAGGAAACTGTGTTGAGTGATTCTGAAGTTAAGACTTTTATAAACCTGAAAGGAAAAGGAAAATGACATTCTAAAATACATCAAATCAGCTTGTGTTTGTTTGTTTAGGTGTCTGTATCAAAGCAGAAAAAACCAGAGGAATATCTATCTGTGTGGGTGTAGATCTCTTTATGCCTCTGCCTTCCCAGAGCTGGGATTAAAGGTATGTACCCACACCCCACCCCTGCCTGGTCAGTGTCCTTTGAAAATACTCTGTGGTTCCCTTACGGCCCAAGAAGCCATTTACCCAGGGAGCTCTCTCTAAATTGGCCTTACAGAACNTATCTGGGGGAAGAACACCATCCCATCCCATGCTCCTAGAGGGCTGTCTTGATAGTCACAGCTAAATTCCTTCTACCACTGCTGACTCGTGGGATTAAAGCTGTGGCTCTGCTCGCTTTTTTTTCCATTTTCTTTATTATTATTAAAA
>LOJH01049046.1:0-12926 GCA_001685095.1 Ellobius talpinus
TTCTTTCTTTCTTTCTTTCTTTCTTTCTTTCTTTCTTTCTTTCCTTCTCTTCCTCACATTTGTAAGTATGTCATTCAAGGGAAACAATATGGACTGATGTGGGATGTCCTTCTGTATATGCACTGCTTTTATTGACTGATAAATAAAGCTGTTTCAGCCAATGGCTTTGCAGAGTAAAGCCAAGTGGGAAACCCACACAGAGATATACAGAGCAGGTGAAGTCAAGGAGATGCCATGTAGCTGCTGAAGGAGACAGGTGCCCAGAACTTTACTGGTAGGCCACAGCCTTGTGGCGATACACAGATTAATAGAGATGGGTTAATTCAAGATATAAGAGCTATCTAGAAAAATACACCTGAGTCATTGGCCGAGCATGTTGTAATTAATATACTTTTTGTGTGATTATTGGGGTCTGGGCGGCCAGGAATGAACAAGCAATTTCTGTTTACAATGAACTTGATAATTATCTGGTTAGTCATAATTGTGAAAAATAAAGAGAGCAAATATGCTCTACCTTAATTTTAAAATCATCATCATTCTTGGACAGGAATTGTGACTGGCCTTGGTGTAAGTGTCTAGATAGTACCTGTGCTGCCTCTTACGCACCTTAATGCAGCTGAATGTAAGGTTTGATGCTAAGATTCATCTGTTCTTTTGACAGCCGTCCTTACTCAAAGGACAACAAAGATTAACAAAGATTAACAAAGAACCCATAACCTGCTTCCAGTTTGCATAGGGAACTCTGATGAGTTTTCTGAGCCAGTGAGCACACCAGGGGATATTTATAGCAGTGTTCTAAGGAAGCCTTAGTTTTCAAATTGGCATCCACACATAAATGCTTTCTGTGGGAGAAAAATACCCAGGATAATGCAATGAATGGTGCTGAGTTATAAGGAAGATGTGCCATACTTTTTGTAAATCATAAAATTTACTAATTCATATCTGTAAAATGATATGGACAATTTTACAAACATGAGTAAACCAAGTGGAAGACCTTCAAATTTGAGGTGACCCTAAGAGCCACTGGAGAGTTTTCAAATACAAGGGCTATTGGAGGAACTTTGACTTAGCTAATGGTGAAGTTTTTGCTGACATAGATCAAAATTTGAGGATAACAAGATCATAGGAGTGATCCTTCTTCTAGATCATGGGGATCTTGGAGGATGTTGATAGGAAGTCCTTCTTTCCTGATCCATGGCTTTATGAAGAGGCTTGATACATCTTAATTATTCTCTTCTTCTGAACTGTAAGGGGATCAAATCCAGGACTCTTAAACATGAAGTAAATACTCTGCTACATTTCCAGCCGTGGATCTGGTAGGTTCTCATGTCTTTAAAAGTTCTCAAGAGCATTTTAAAGCTTCAAATTTACCATCTGAATTGTTCTGTGTGTCTCATCTGTTTCTTCCTGCAAGGCACAAAATGCAGAAGTGTGTGTGTGTGGTGTGTGTGTGTGTGTGTGTGTGTGGTGTCCAGATGCAACCCAGAATCTCACAACCTGCTTCTGTGTTTACTCCATATAGGGAACTTCTGTGATTTTCCAGGTAAGTCAGTGAGCAAGACAGGAGACATTCACAGCAATGTTCTAAGGAAGCCTTTGTTTTCAAGTTGGCAGTTTCATTGTTGAGGAATGTTAATATCTGACACATGGTCTTTGGATTCATTTCTTTAATTACAGCAGCCTTAAAACACTAGGTAATGGAAAAAAACACAGTCAATGAGGATAGAAACCAAACTTCTGTTGAGATAAGCTAGATGATCTGAAATTAATTCATTTTTCTGTTTCTTGAGACTTCATGTTGACAAAAATGTGGAATATATAAATAAAAAGAAAGGCAAGAAAATTCACATGGTAATTTTTTTCATTGAAGTATAATATCCGTTAACCATTTTGTTGATTGTTTTTTACTCCTTCACTTCTGTTATTGTTTAAAAATATTATGTTTTGCATAAATATATCAGCTTTTAATGAGACGTACTCATCTTCAGAATAATCACATTGGGCATACTCAAACTCATAGGCTTTGGAACATACAAGACTGGATTCGGAAAAAACAAACGACCTCTCCCATATTAATCTCAAAGGACCCCAGATCCACAGAAACTTTTCAGCTTTAAATACCTTCTTAGGGAGCTATCATATAGAAACTAAAAGCCCTCTATAGGAAACAAATTACAACAATATTAAAATGGATGGTTATTTGAATAAGAACCAGTGCATTGATTGATCACTCATCAAAACCATGAGAGATAGGTGTAGTCTATTTGATCTGAACAGCTGAGTCCAGGGAGATTAGGAAATGTCTCTTCTCTGTGTGTGTGTGTTTATATGTGTGTGAGTGCATGTATATGCAAGTGTATGTACACACATGTGCATCAGTGTAGAGGTCCGAGATTGATGTCAGGTGTCTTCTTCAATTGCCTTCTACATTATACACTGACACAAGAGCTCTTCCTGAAGCTGGAGCTAGTCAGCCTGGCTAGCTTGGTCCAGGAACTCCCTGTCTCTGCTTCCTGAGAACTGGACTCATACCCTCACCCCACTTTTTATGTGGAATCTGGGCATCTGAACTCTGGTCCTCACAGTTTATGTGGCAAGTGTCTTACTTTCTGAACTGTCTCTGCAGCCTAATTAAGAAACTTCTGTTGGAGACGGCTCAGTCTGCAAAGTCCCTGCTGTGTAAGCATGAGGACCAGAATTTGCTCCCCAGAACTCAAGTTAAAACAGAAACAAAGCCAGGCACATTTGTCAGCCTGCTGCTGGGGAGGCAGAGACAAGAGGATTCCTGATGCTCCCTGGCCAGTCCGCCTAGAGGAATTTGCATGCTCAAGGTCAATGGCAGAACTTGTCTAAAAAGAAAATGAAAACAAAGAACCATGAAGGATAGCTCCCAAGTAATGACACCTGAGGTTGATCTCTAGTCTCTGTACCCACAAAAGCCCCTCCTGCATATACACATAAAAATAAAAGAAAGAAAAGGAGAGAGAGAGAGAGACAGACAGACAGACAGAAAAATAGACCTCAGCAAAGCCACACAAGAAGTGAACAGCAGATTTAGGTCCTCTAACCCTAGAGTCAACACTCCTCAAAAAACTTTGGTCAGTTACTCTTTGAATGGCTTCAAATCCTACACTCTTAGAGAATATCCCAAACAAGCTTTTCTACTTCTGTTTGGAGGGGAGCCCTGATGTAGCAGTGTTTTCAGCATCACCCAGGTATATACTTATGATCACAGAAGCTCTTTATATTCAGTCTGCTTTATTTCAGCAGAAGGACAAAAGCATCCTTAGACAAAAGTTAACATATATGCTATACTCTCATACAGTAACACATCTTTTTACTCCGTTCAATTATTTTCATCAATCAACTCCCATGAGTCTCTACCCTTAAATGTAATTCTCAAGGCACTTTGTTTTTTTTTCCCTCAAAATGTTACCACAGGAAGGTCACCAAGTGCATGTAGAGATTCATGACCCCGAGCCCGGCTTCAAGAAAGAAGTCCCTCCCTGGTTAGTTTTTCTTCTATGAACTCTTTTCATGCTTCAGAGAAAACAAGAAAAGAAAAAGAAAGGCAATTTTCTCAAGGGTTTCACCAACAATTTATTTAGAATATTCCCCCCTCGGGGACTAGTTTCTATTCCCACATCTTTCCACTTCGCTACAGTTTTCTTTTTTACTTAATCCCTATATAAACAGGCGTTCCAAGTCCTATACACCTGAAAGCAGGTAATTATCTCTCTGACTCACCCCCTCACACTTACTGAGCATCATTCCAGGCAATGAAAATAGCGATAAACAATCCAGCGCCAGTCCTGAGGGACAGCTGCAGCTAGGGGGAGGGAGAGGGAGGCAGGGACAGAAGTACCCAGCAGAGTCACAGGACGCCCAGGGAGCTAAGCGTGGTGCAGCTGGATCCCAGAAGATGCGCTCTCAAACGTGGGAGGTGCCAGAGGCTGCTTTTTGTGGGCGAAAGAAAAAAAAAATCCACCGCGGACGTTTTACCCAGCACCTGACTTTCACTTCTGTTGAAATCTTTTCTCCTGAGCTCTGTAACCTCGACGACAATAGCAGACAAGCAAAGAGAAATGAGAAGGGATTGAGACCCGTGCTCCAGAAAAAGCAATTCGGTTCCTTTTGAAAAGGATGAAAAGAAATGCATCCCTAAACTCAGCAGAACACATTTTATAAATAGGAACAGCCATCTTCAACCCTGGGTGATTCAGTATCAAAAAGAAACACAACTCCTACAAGTATCTGACACCACAAGGAGGGAGAAGTTTGCCCCAGCTGGCATATCCTGATAGGTTCGAGCTGAAAAATGAACACACAGGCGCAGAGCCCTTAGAGGTGTGACATGGTGCCCTTCTCCTTAGGCGCTGGGCCACACTGTAATTTCACACTGCTAGGAAGGCAACCATCTCCAGTGGAGACTGTTTTCTGCCGAAACCCAGGGGAAACTGCCATTCTGGAAACTTCCTCATCACAGGAGAAGCAGTCCAGAGCGCTTCCGTGTAACGCCAGTGAACTGTAAAATTAGTTCCTAATGACGAAGGCGTTCTGTTACCCCCCAAAATGTTCAAGACACAAAGTGTTCAAATTGTGCCCTTCGTGACATTATGTATGCTTAGTGGGTTTCAACTGTCTTTTACTGAGCTTGGATGTCCAGTCAAGCGAGGGAGCAGTGCTTTTAATTTTTTCAATCTTTTCCTGGAGGATGTTTTGCCTTGCCAGGACTCAATTATTCCTTAGCATCATTCCCTCCTGATTCTTGCCTGCCCGGACATTGTTGGAATGGGAAGCTTTGAAGTTAACAAGTGTGACATGATTTGGGTCATCAGAACTGGTCACATGAGGTAGATGGAGGCAAAATCGTTGTCAGCTACACTGGGTTTCCATGGGTGTTCTTGACTCCATCCCAGGTGTGATATGCACTTGGCAGTGGACTTGCTAGATTTCGTCATCTAACACGAACTATGGCCTACTTTCTAACTGGTTTTGAGATAAGCATTGGGTGGGCAGATAAGCTTTAGGAAGATTTGGAGAAGCAGAGTGAGCAGTAGAGGGGATTTAAGAAGTAATGAGAAAAAAGGCAGAAATGATTATGGAATGAACTGGAGATGTGAATTGTAAAATAAGATTCAAAAGTGGGTTAAATTGATAGATGATGTGTCTTGACCAAAGGTTTAGTTTAGAAGAGGTAGAGAATAGGAAGCCATGATCGCTGAGTTAGAACTACGAAAGTGACTATAGTGATATTTTGTTTATGATCTAATACCTATAGCTTGCCTGAAGATTAGAGTGCAAAGCTAGCCACAGTAGTAAGCCATAGAGGCCAGGCAGTGGTGGCACACACCTTTAATCCCAGCAGCCACATTAGTTAGCCATAGAGGCTGGGTGGTGGTGGTGCATACCTTCAATATCAGCACTAGAGAGGAATATAATGCAGGATGAGACAGGAACTTGCTCTCTTTTCAGTCTGAAGATTTTGTAGAGGTAAGAGCTCTCTAGTGCTGACTGCTTTGCTTCTCTGCTCTTTTCAGCTTGAACCCCAATGTCTGTCTCTGTGGTTCAAAGTTAGTGGCTGTGTTGGATACAGATCAGTGCATAAGCATTTGCCTGGTGTGCACAAGGGCCTGGGTTCAAAACCTGGCACTGTGAAATCAACCAACTAACTAACTCACCAACCAACCACCACTACTACCAACAAAACACAGTCTTAGAAGCTTCATGCCCTGGTGATATATAACAGCTATAGATAAAGGTCAGCGAGGGAAACTAGAAGGAGGATATTTACTAACACACATTCGGAAAAGAAGGGCCTCATACAGTGTGCTCTGCGGAGATGGAAGGGAAGGGTAGATAGCATGTTGCATTGTTGCATTGGTTAGGTTTTTGTCAACTGACACACACAAGTGTCATTTGGGAAGAGGGACTTGCAATTGAGAAAATGCTTCAGTGAAGTGGGCCTGTGGGCAAGCCTGTAATGCCTTTTCTTGACTAATGATTGATATGGGAGGGCCCAGGCCATGGGCAGTGCCACCCTTGGACAGGTGGTCCTGGGTGTATAAGAAAGCACACCGAGCCAGCCAGTACAGAGGAACCCTCTGTGACCTCTGCTTCAGTTTGGGGTTCCAGGTTAATTCCTTGAGTCTTCACCCCCACCCCTATCCCTGCCACCCCAACTTTCTTTAATGATGGCTTGTGATGTGGAAATACAAGAAAAAATAAACCTGTCCCTTCCCACATTGCTTTTAGCCATGCTGCTTTCTGAGACAGGGTCTAGGGTCTCTCACTTTCACGAATCTTAACTAAGCGGTCCTGACTGGCCAGTGTCCCAGAGATCCTCCTGTTTGTACCTTCCCAGCACTGAGTTTGTGAGTATGAGATAGATAGGGTAGATTCTGGGGCTCGAACTAGGGTCCTTTTGCTTGGGCAGCAAACACTTTACTAACTGAGCTTCTAAATTCTTACCGTTGCTTTTCTTGTTGCTGTTTTCCCTAAATCTGGTCTTGCCTACTACTTGCTTCATATGCTAATGTCTGGAGCTGATGTGACTCAAACAGCGAGTACTCCCCTGCCTGGAGTGCCCCTGGCAGGAAGATTCTGTTGCTTCTTAGAGCTCTTTCAAGTCGCAGCTAGTCTGCAGAATCTCCCCACCTCCATCGGCAGCAGTTTGCTCCCTAAGGAACAGGTTCAGTTCCCACGTGTTTCGTTCATGTGGAGAACATCATGAGGACCTTGCTTTGGCTTATTTTTTCTCCACAGAGCTGAAGGCCCAAAATATGTCTAACTCTAAATCCTCGTCCAGCAAAATGTCCTCAACATGGTAGATACTACCTGAATTGGGTTGTTGAAAGGCTTGCCTGATTCTGTTGTGTGATCCACAGCAGGTTTTTCTGGGGGTGCTCTTTAAAATTAGTTTCTTTACCTGTAACATGGGGATATACATCATGCCATGCCATGGGGAGACTTTGAAGCGATAACGTGCATGTATTAATTAGCTCAGTCTGGCATATAGGAAACATTTGATTAGTGATTGGTGGCTATTAAATAGGCTAAAAGAAACTAAGGGCGTTAGGTTTATTTAGGCACAGAGCAGGGAGAGTGAGCAAGAAGTTCTGGGCAGAGATGGAATGATGCAACCTATGACTTTTAGTGAATGGTCTAGAAATGTCTTTTTGGTCATTCCAATGGAAAGGGCGCTAGAAGAGAACACAGGCTCAGCAAAAGGCCTTAGAAGCTCTCTAGGTGAGACTGTAGCATGTGTAAGGGTCTTGAGGTGAAGATGTGGTTGATATTAAAGAAAAGGAACAAAGACCAACAAGAAATATGTCATTGCAGACCAGTGAGATGGCTCGGTGTATAAAGCTTCTTGTTGCCAGGCTTAATGACATGAGCCCTGTTCCCAGAACCATGACATGGAGGGAGAGAGCTGACTCCCACACCCTGTTTTCCTCTGAGCACCACACAATCACTACCATGTGAACCTCCTCTCTAAGGGATTAATAAATTAATGTAATCAATAATTTTCAAAATGTCCTTGGAGCATCTGAGCAAAGAAGAGCCATCTAAAGTGGATGGTCCCGCATCATCTTTTCTACACATTCAACTGTAAGAATTATTTCCTTTTTTGTGTCGTGACACTTTGACACTACTGAGAGTGATAATGATCCGAGGTGCAAGACAGAACAATCTGGCCACACCATCTGTTCCACATCAATGGCCAGAATATATTTGGCTGATTTTGTTCAACTCCTTCTACTTATATTCCTCCAGAAAATGTGTCCTAGCTTAAGGGCCAGAGCCTCACTGAATTAAAAAAAATTACAAAAGACCGTATTTGAATCAACACGTTGGAGACCAGTTTCCCCCCTAGCTCCAAACTGGAAGTAAAACTTTACTAATCCCCAGGAGTTAAGTAGAGCAGGTGTCACCCTGTCCAGGTCACAGGAGAGGTCACAGGGACATACACTTCCTATTTCCTCCAAGACAACCCAGGTGTGGATTTTCACATTAGCAATTCACTGATTAGTGGCTTGAATGCATACAGCAAACCGTTGACACTTTTGTCACAGGGTTTATAATTTCAAGACCAGCACTCCTCCTTACTCCCCCTTTACTGCCATCCCCAACTGAAAATGTCCCCACCTTCTCAGTGTTACTGTGACTATTGGAATATTGTCCCCTTTGGAATCTTTTAAGGATGTGTTACCACATTCTAATTTGAAGGCAGGTTATGGTGAATTTGATATAAATTTGAGACAATGTTGTGATTATGTTGGATGAGGAGGTTTATATCTTTAATCCCAGCACTCACTAGGCAGAGGCAGGAGACTCTCCATGAGTCTGAAGGTTGCCTGGTCTATACAGTGAGTTCCATTCCAACAAGTGCTACATAATGAGACCCTTTCTCAAAAAAACAAAACAAAAAGAAAAGAAACAATCCCACGGTAAAACCCTTGCAATCATATGAAATGTATACTGCCAATGAAAATGGTGTTAAAATGCATACACCACCGTGTTTGTCTTAGCCATTTCTTCTGTACACAGTTATTGCAGTTCAGTTTTTGTGCATGTTTCAAAGATAGTATGTTAAAGCCCAGTTGTTCGTCTCCAGATGAATCCTAATCAAACGCCACCTCACTCACCATAGATGTAGTAAGAACTCCAGTACTGGACCAGTGATGTCACCAAAATTGAGTTTCTTGAGAGACTGCATGCCTAGTCTTGCAGATCCATAGATTCCACGCCTGTGGACTTTACCGACTATAGACTGAAAACAGTTGAAAAATTGCAAATTTACTGAACATGTAGAATTTTTGTTGCTATCGTTATTCTAATGGATCAATGTAGGGTTAGAACAGTCTGCAAGTTGGGCGTGGTGATGCATGCCTGTAATCTCAGCACTTGGGAAGCCAGGAAGATCAAGAGTTCAAGACAAGTCTCAGCTAAAAAGTAAGTTGGAGGCCAACCTGGGCTATAGGAGACCTGTAAAGCAATAAGAACAAAACAACAACAAAGTGGAATTTGAACAGCAATCCCAGAGTATTGGCCAACATAAGGTTTTTTGGAGAGTATTGGAAGTATATAGGAAGACAAATGTATTTCATAAGCAAAACACTGTTTTATATAGAGCACAGGTTTTGGTGGCCACCCCACAAAGGTTAATCATCACTGCTTAAAGAAATAAGTTTCTTGTAGCCTGCAGAGAAGTAAGAAAAACTGGGTTGAGGTTTGTCTGAACCACTGGTCCAGTCCACAAAGCAAGGGCTGCACTAGTCATTCTTGAAATGACCCTGTTATGGACAATAAGTAGTACCAGGCTTTCGTTCCTGACTTTCTTTAAAACTGAAACCACTCAAGGTGGTATAGTAGCACACATTCAGGAAACAGACAAGGGAATTGCAAACTCATGACCACCTTGGGCAACTTAGGGAGCTGCTATTTGAAATAAAATAAACAAAAAGCATTTAAGATGTAGCCTAGTGGCAGAACTTACCAGGTGTGGGGGGCCTGGGTCAAAATAATCAGTACCATTCGTGTAGCTTTCTCAACTCTGCTCTGACTTCTGCAGAATGACTAGAAGCATCTACCCAAAGCTTACTACTTAAAAACACTTTACAGTAATTTATATATTTCTTGTGACAAGTATCTTACAAATTGCGCTTTTTTAAACTTATTGAATATCATTTTATCGGTTTAAAAAATCTAAATCAGTCTTTGTGGTCTAGAATTACAAGGAAAGGTTAAAAAAATCAACAAAAAAATAATTTAAAAGAGAGGAGACATGGGCCCATCATTCTGGCTACTCAGGAGACTGAGAGGGAGGCCCACAATTTTAAGGTCTTCTCAAGGGATAGAATGAGTTCTAGGCAGCCTGGGAAGCTTGTGAAGCATAGGTGGCTTAATGAGACCTACTCTCAAACAGAAAGTGAAAAGAAGGTTGAGTGTTTGCCTGGCATGCGTGAGGTTCCAAGTTCAATCCCTGGTATTGAAAAAAAAAACTTGATAGTTTTCTATACAGTTATATCTCCAGCATATTTGATGTTAATGGGATCATTAGCTGTCTTCAGGATTCCAGTTCTTCGGGTGATAAGCATTCTGAAATTGCCTATGCTCATTTCTCTCTGTTCATCTGCCAAGAAGTTCCACCACCTATAAACAATGTCCCGGGGCCAAACTTCCCACCTGGGAAGAAAAAGTGCAGAGGCTTGGTGTTGTTATATCTCTAGAAAAAGCCATCCATAAGTTCTAAAGCCAATAGGCCCTCCGACAGTCCCTCCCTCCCCAAACTGTCCCCATGCAGACACTCCCTGAATTAATAGGGGGCAAAACAAAACTTCATTTCCCAAGTGTAGCGATAGCAGAGCATGTGTTTGTGTACATAAGCAAAGAGCTTACTGTACAAGGCGGAGAGTTGGAGCTTTGTAAAAGAAACTATTCAACCCCCCCGAAACATATTTGCCTGTATTAATTTCCATGATTGTCCATCATTGAGTAAATGTACATTTGATCTTCTCTGGCCAAACTGTATGATCTTATGCAGGTTTTAGTGGCTATGAGATATGATGTGGAGGGAAGAAAAGTTAGCATTTGAGTAGCTGCCCTATGTATTAAGATGACCTGGGCTTGTAGCTTGTCCCACAATGTATTGTCATGTGATCTTGGACACGTTTTGGACTATCTGTTTCTCGGGTCTTCATCTGAAAGACAAAAATTAAAAAAGAAATACCTCCCTTTGAAATATGCCTAGCTAAACAGGACGCAGCAGATATATGTGTATCTGCATTGCTCTGATCCTCTTGTTGTATGAGACATGGGGTAATCATTTAGTGGCCTCAGGGAAGTTAGAGGCATATTCAGGTTTAAGTAAATTATTTCAGAGGTCCTAACCAGAGCGTTCTGATGCAGGAGAATGAACCATGAGCAAGTTATTTATGGAAGTCTGGAGACACAGTTTAAGTATCTCCCAGACTAAAAGTTCATGAAAGGAACGTTGCCCTCAATCCCTCTGATGATATGAAAGAGAGAAAAATTTAAAAAAAAGTACCAAATGAAAAAATTATTTTGTTAGTGTAAGGGGAAAAAAAGGATAACTAAGTGGATTCAAGCAAATAACATAAGGCAATTAAATAGTATCTAATATCACATGACCTATGAATATTCACGACCTATGAATATATAGCATCTTGTTGTCTATTATATTTTGTTATATTTATACATTTTATGATTGTATTTAATTTATGTATTAGAAATGAATTTCCATGTACTTATTGTATCTATATATTAATATACTCTCAAAAATATTCTAGAAACTCTGTATTTGATAAGCAGTATTACCACCCCTGGAGCCAGTGTGGAAGCTTACACAAATGATAGCTAAACTGTAATTGAATACAGATAAGGTCTCCTGAGTTTTTCATGTGCCTGAAGGACTACTCTAGAAGACAGTATTATTTAAAGAAGACAGTATTATTTAAAGATCAGAAACAAGAAGTTATCAGAGATGTTCTCCAAAGCTTAGCTGCCATTGGTGCTGGTACTAGAGGGAGAACGCCACCTACCGAACCTTGCTTTTCAACTTTTGAGCCTATCTCTTCATCATGAAGAAGCTAATGATCATAATAAACTTAATAAGATGTAACACTTTATAATCATTAATTAGTTAATCTGCAGAACATCTTTGTGAAGTAGGAAAAGGTCACTGGCCCTGTTATTATTTATTACTCATAGGATCTAGAGATAAAGCCGTTGAGACGTAGGCCATGTACTACACAGCATCTTAACGTTCAACTTCCTTGAATGACTCAGGAGAAAATACATCTGATAATACAGGTTGGAGTTCAGAGTTAGGGATGAAGCTTTCCAGAGTCTTGCAACATTCCCATTCCCTGGTTCTATCTGCCTCGGGGATCCACGCGCATCTGTGTGTCTGGTCAATTCCCCTAGCAAGGGGAAAATTCAAGACACTGGGAATACCTTAATCTGGCTTTTGCACATATCTTCCTCCTAGCATTCTGAACACTATCTCCCTTCTCTTCCTTCTTGAACATAAAAAGAATTTGATCAGTTTTCAATTTCTTGGTATTTTTCCAAAACACACAATCATAAAATAAGTTTACTCTGAATTCCTCTGTGTTTTGGGTGCTTCTAATACATCTCACTTAGAGCATTTTTAAAATGCTTGTTTCCATATTGTTAGTGGAGGCATGTGTATGCACGCTTGCGGCTACTGAGAAGGCTGAGGCGAGAAATTCTGCTGAACCCAGAGGTGTGAGACCCGCATCACAGACAAACAAATAAACAAATAAGGGACTTGTTTCCATTTTCTCTCTTGCATTTTGTAGCAAATTTAACAACAGTTGGCTTTTGGCATTGATAATGTTAGTTAAAATTTACTTTGTAAATTCTATTAGATCTTGTCTTCTCTATTATTTTTAAACACAAAGTTTAAGGTAGCTTTTATATGATTAATATCAAGGTGGAATTATTTAGAATTAGAGTATTAAGTTGAAGACTCTCTAGTTTGCCCCTTTTCAGTCTTTTCCAGTTTTATTTATTTGCTCAGTAAGTGTATGCTAGACTTGGGGCTAGGTAATATATCAAAAAATGAACAAATCCAATAGTAATTTTAGTTTATATTCATGATGAGAAAGCTAAGTAGTAGTTTAAGATGGAGAAGAATAGTAGTTAAAAATCGGTTTATGATTTCTTACAATCTATGTTCAAATCTCCACTTTACTACATCTCCGGCTTGTGACTCAGGAAGTTATTGTGACTTAATGAAAGTTTACCCATCTGTGAAACCGCTCTCTCATGCTGGTACTAGGATGGGTCGAAAACACACTACATGTAAAGCACTTAACATACTGTTTGGAGGGCTGGAGAGATGGCTCAGTGGTTAAGAGCATTGCCTGCTCTTCCAA
>LOJH01049047.1:0-14489 GCA_001685095.1 Ellobius talpinus
GGAGGACCTTGGACTTCCCACCGGGCAGGGAACCCTGACTGCTCTTTGGACTGGGGAGGGAGGGGGAGAGGAAGGGAAATTGGAGGAGGGGAGGAGGTGCAAATTTTTAATAAAAAAAGAAAATATCTGTGAAGAAAAAAAATAACCTGTTAGAGTCAACATGCCACTGTTAAAAGTCCTGTACTATTTCAAAGGGTTAACCTGGATGAGAGGTGAACCATTTATCCCCTACTGGCAATACTTGAAAAGATCCTAAAGAGACTCAATGTAACAAGGACAAGGTGGTTTTACCATGAGAATTCAAATCCTGGGCCTTACAGAGAACTTGCATGTTCTTGAACTAGAGATGAAAGACTAGATGTTGAGCCAGCTGGATAATTCTGACCGTCCTTCTCATGTGAACTAAGTCCCCTCTTCCATCTTCATGCAGGACAATCTGTCTAATTCACTGTCAGCAACTCCATGGCACTGGGTGTGGACAGAGCCACTGCTCATGAAATACTGAATTAATTAACTACCAAACTTCTGCTCAACCGAATTTTAAAGATATAAGCCAACTACCTCTTAAAACCGTGGAACGGCAAATTCACTGACTTCAGTTCCTGATTCTCTGCTTGCCAGTCATTTTATCTATGCTTCCATCTCCTCCACTACTCAGCAATGGCTACAACCATGCAAGTTTACCAAGGAGTACTAAATGAAGAAATTTATGTGAAAATGGGCAAAGATCCTGGCAGTGAGAGCTCACCAAATACTCTCCAGTGTCGTCATTACCACCAAAAAATCTTTGAATCAAACTGAAGTTACATTATCATACTTCTTAAGCACTCAATTTATGAGAGAGGGAGCGAGAGATAATAACATCTAACGGAAGACGTCTCATTTAGCACAACAAATAATTATTTACTCAGTGGCAAGTGGCAGCATCCTAAGAATATTAAGGGGTCAGTACAGATTCTGCCCAGTGTCTTTATGACTGAATCATGTTCGCTGATTTTAATGACAAGTGCTGTTAGGATAATAATCATGAAGAACTACAAAATTGTGAAGTGCCTGTGAACACCAGTAAAGCCATACAGTCAATAGACTCTAAAGTGCCCTAATTATTGGAGAAGTTGTCAGCATTTTCCTATGATGAGAGACGCAGGGAGGATCTTCTTAGAGCCACAAGACCGCAGTTTGCTTCCAAGCTTCCCTGCTGGCTAACTGGTATCTTGACAACCCATGTGACTTCACTAAATAGATAAGCTAATCTGGAAAGTCGGGGAGCTGTTCTTATTACAAGAAACTGCTCAAATTCATGAGGTGTGGTTGAGTAGAGGCCAGCTGGTGAAAACAGAGCAGCCCTCATACAAATATGAAATAAAAATGAGATCTAGGAAAGTGATATGATTGACCAAACGTCCTGCTGCTACTTTTGTGGGGTTTTTTGGGGGGGGGACTTATTTTTGGTTTGTTTTGCTTTTTCCCACTCTTTTTTTTCTTTTATTGAAAACAGGTTTTTTATACAATATATTCTGATTGCAACTTCCCCTTTCCCAGTTCCTCCAATATCACCCCCATCTCCCTTCCCACCCAAATGCACACTCTGTCTGTCCTTAGAAAACAAAAAAGGTATCATCATCATCATCATAACACAAAACAAAGCAAAAAGCAAACCAGCCTAGGATGAAACAAACAGAAGCAAAAGAGCCAAAGAAAAAGTAAAAGAAACGCATACACAGAGACATGCATGTTTGTACACATAAAAATCCCATAAAAGCACAAAACCAGAAGCCATAATATATACACAAAACATCTGTAAAGTTTTGAAATAAAATCTGACAAAATATAATGAGTGAATTAACTAAAGACTAAAGCCCCACTAAGGACACCATTGAGCTTAGTCTGCATTGGTCATCTATGACTGGGTGCTGGGCCAGCCCTCAAGAATGGTTTGTACCCCAGAGAGAATCTGTTGCAGAGAACCAAATTTTCATTTGTAAGCGGTTGCTAGTTTTTGAAAAGACTGGGTTTTGTGAAAGTGCTCCCTAAATAATCTGCATGACATGTTACTGTTTTTGAGTGACTTGTTTATTCAAGTATTAAATAAATAAAAAGCATTTTTTTTATCTTTTTGGAAAAAAAGGAATTTTAGTCCCAGAGGTAAAATACACTAGTCTCCCTTTATAGCTATGTTGATCAGTGACATGTAGTGATTAGTTAGTTTTCTTCAAGTTGACACAAACTTGAGTCATCTGGGAAAGAAACCTCGACTGAGGAACTGCTTCCAGCAGATTGGCCATGTGCATATCTATGGGAGGAATTTCTGATTAATAACTGATGTGGGAGGGCCCAGCATACTGAGGATGGTGCTACTCTTGAGCAAGTGCCCCAGGGTTGTACAGGAAAGCAAGATGACTGAAGTTGGGGATGCCCATGAGGACCAGGTAGGTCTAGAACACAGAATGGACCATTGCATGGGGCATTTTAATTTTAAGGATAGCAAGGTAGAATGTAGCAGCCTGTGTCCAGCTAAGGACTACTGCTGCCAGGTCCCACCCAGCTTGTCCATTCTTGCTTGGAGAGAGAGAGGTGTGTGGATTGAAAAATTGTAGGTAGAAGTACAGAGACACAGAAGAAACAGGCATAGGATAGATTTAGGAGGACTGTCAGTGGATACTGGAGCCCCGAGTTAATTTTTCATAGCCCTTTTATAATCCAAGCCAAAGGGGAGGGCAAAAAGACATTTTCATCCTGATACAAGGAACAAACAAGAGTTCAAAACATTGAGGAGCAAAACATCCAGCAGCTACACCTTAGGCAAAACATCCTTTTATCTAGGTAAGACTTATAGCAACTTCTTTTTAGGCCTGTTGTTTGACTGTGAAGGAGCAAAACAAGCTTGAACTCTCTAACCCTAAGTCACTGTGGAGTAGAGCCGTTTCTATGAGCTCCCACAGTAGAATATTCCAGAAATAATTTGTGTGTGTTTGTGTCTAAATGTGTATATTTATGAATAAAATCAGTATATAGAACTTTGGAACAAAAGAAAGAAAGAGAGAAAGCAAGCTGAGGAGACGAAGCCAGGTGGTGAGAGGAATTTCTTTATGATCTGTGCATTGGTTCCTATTTCCAGGTTCCTGCCATGACTTCCTTCAGTGACGGACTCTAACTCAGAAGTGTATTCCAAATATTCCTTTCCTTTCCACATTGGTTTTTTTTTTCAGTGTTTTCTCACAGCAACAGGAAGTGAACTAGAACAACTAGGTTGGAGGTTCTCAACCTTCCTAATGCTGTGACCCTTTAATACAGTTCCTCATGTTGGGGCGACCCCCAGCCATAAAATTATTTCCCAGCTACTTCATAACTGTAATTTTGCTATTGTTTTGGATTGTAATGCAAATATATGGTATGCAGGATATCTGATATGTGACTCCTGAAGGGGTTGGGACCCACGGGTTGAGAACCACTGATACAGGCTATTTTTAGTGGCATTAGATGGAAATAGTAGTATTTAAGACTATGCGCCCAAGAGAAGAAATAAGTACTCCTAATGAAGATGGTGCTTAAGTGGAAACAGTTATAATACCTGATTACTAAGTTGGGCATTTAAGTACTTATTGTCTTGCTTGAGTCTCCCGGGTCTCTGAGGCACCTGCATTGCATTGATGAGATGCTGAGGTTTAAAAGGTATGTTTAAAAATGCACTCAAGATGATGCAGTTGGAAAGCACAGCACCACTGCTTTAAGCTTCTATTCAACTTCTTTTCTCCAAGATTTCCACACAGGACACTCATATAGCCCCAGTGACCTGTAGCCTGCCTTTTACCGACCGTTCCTCCTAGGGCTCCGTTTTCCCATGAAATGCAAGCCAGGCAAGACTACAACTTTGGTTGTTCTCCCTGTCCCCTGTCCTTCTCTCTTCTTCCTCTCTCTCTTCCCCCATTTACTGGATATTTTTTGGTTCTACAATTTGTTAATTTCACTGTGCACCGATTCTGAGGTGAAGAGTCCACTGGGGCCACCTGGCCGGATCTGAGTGTGATGACCTACAGAAGAACGTTTTCCATGCTCCAGCACCTCAGCCTCTCTACATTGCTCATAAGGACATTCAAGGTTGAGACAACTTACGTATCAAAGCAAAACAGGATGAATGCCGTATACTGCTTGGCCCAAGTCATTTTCAGCTTTGTGGGTCGACAACTCCACACATATGGAATGACATCAAATTTTCCCTCCAGTTATACCAGGTCTAAGTGTTGGGGTACCAGTAGATTCCACTGGGCAAAGGCTATGTCAAGTACAAAGCAAAAGCAGCAACATTCAAGCTTTGATGGCTGTGATGCCCCCGAACAACATAAGCTGGTGTGCTCTTCTCAGCAGGCTGCCCACTGAAAGGCTCCCATGCAAGACTTGTCTTCTGTCGACCCACAGTGACCCTGGTGATTTGCTCACCATCTGTTCCACAGCCTTGTAGCTAGAGCAGTAGCAAAAACCCTGCATTAGGCGTGAGCGCTGTGCCCAGTACCCATAAGCAAAGCAAATCCTAAAATCAAAAAATGGGAGAAGGAGAGGAAGAAAATCCATCAAGGTCCCCTTTCTAATGGTCAAGTTTGCTGCGGTGGAGAAGGTGGCAAAGGCTATCATAGGAGCCTTGTTCACAGGAGTTTGTTGGCGGTTCACTGATGGGGATAGAAAGTCAAGGCCAAAGATCAAGCTTTGCTTTCGGACTTTCCACACAGAGACAGCTTTTCCAAGTAAAGAAAATGTTGACCAAAGAAAATAGAGACATATACTGCCTCATTTTTTACCAACATAAAATGTGTAGCATTGCTCTAATTAAAGCAATGTGCTTCTGAGAGTGAAGCATTGTGGTAGCAATAAAACAATCTTGTTTTGTGTCTCAGCTCTACCTCTGGGCCGTCTCACATAACCCAGGTGGACACTTACAACACAGCAATGAACAGGGGCCTTCATGCCAAGCACCCACTTTGCACTCCAACTCAACCCACACAACAACACTATGTCTCCGTGTCTTTGGGACCACAGTGTCATGATTGTTCAGGGACACAACGGTTGGTAAATAGAAGAAAGCTCTGGCTTGTGAAAGTGAACTTTGATGCCCAAATTAGACATTCTAAGATTTGTTCTAAAAACTGAACAAATGAGAAAAAAAATGTATTCTATTAAGTTAAACAGAACTCTGGGTGAGACAATTGCAAGGAACCCAGGGGCAAAAAATAAATAAATAAAATAATTAACCAGTGGTTCTGTGTAGGAGAGAGGGTACGTAAACTCATGGAATCCCCTTCCCTGGTGGCTTGCCAAGATCTCTGGACTGCACATGCTAAATGGACATTCCTCAAAGCAGGCAAACTGACGACTGTAGTGCTCACTTCTAGGCAACTGCTATTTGCTTAACTTACTCTCGGTGGTATCAGGGCTGTCATAGAAACCGGAGGCCCTGTGCATGGCAACTCATGTAAGGATGAAGATGGAAGTGAAGTTATATATCATGATTAGGTAAACTGAGGAGCATCTCCTGGATAACCCGGTGTTAAATATTAAGACATTGTAAACCATCTTCTATTTTAATGTTTTGTGTTTCTGTGTACCTGACCCTCTGGTTGAGTGGCAACACAAACATCAGTGAAACTTGTCTCTTCTGGGTTCTCTAACCCCTGCAGCCTCTCCAGTGCTGTCATAGTCTGAAGCACCATTCAGATGTGAATCTTTTCTTCCTCCTGGGTCTTCACTGTCCAGCATGGGAACCTAGAACAAGTGTGCTTCTGAACAATGGGCTGGTATTAATACTACAAGCACCTTGAGCAGTGTAACTTGTTCCCCCTTTCCTGTAAGAGACAAGTTGCAGTTCTCCAGAAGCCAGGGAAGAAAAGGTAATTCTGATCTGAGTTTTCTAAATCTTGTACCAGAACTCCATTACCTCCTTTATTTTCATGATTTTACTTTTTTCCTTTCCTCCCTTCTCCTTATTTTAAAATTCATATTATCACATTTTATGTCCAACAAGCTAACTTGAATTTCTAATATAGAGTTAAATATGAATAAATAAATAAGCAAATAAACACTTGTTTTCTCCCCAAGCTCTATTTTAAGAGATGCTGTTGCAAAGGAATTATTTTTGGGGGTAAGGGCAGAAACAATCAAGTGACAAGGACAATAAGCAGATGAGACCCTCACTCAGCAGCTGTCCATTAAGACACGAAGCAGTAGATATCAGGGAACCAGCAAGCAGCTGCCTGGTCGTCCCATGCACAGAGGAGCCTGGCCAGCATCATCTCAAGTGCATAGGAGCCTGGTTGTCCCAAGCACAGAGGAGCCTGGCCAGCATCTCATATGCAAAGGAGCCTGGTCGTCCCATGCACAGAGGAGCCTGGCCAGCATCATCTCAAGTGCATAGGAGCCTGGTCGTCCCATGCACAGAGGAGCCGGGTCTCATTTTGAGAAAACATTTTGATATTTCCCATTTTTAAAATTAAAGTAAATAAGTAATTTCCAATTCTGAACTCTTAAATTTTCCATTGGTCCCGTTCTACCTACTGAGGCCAGCGCTGGTTTCTTTATTTGCTTCTTTGGTCCTCAGTGCCTGTGAAATTCTCAGGGCAGAGAGCACAAGTCAGCTGCAAACACATAAAAAGAGTCAAGCATTATACCTGCTGGTTAATCCGAGATTAAGAAGCTAGCCATTCCTTTTAAGTGTTTTTCTTAGTAGATTGTAGAGACCCAGGTAAACAATAATGAAAAGTATTTAAAATAAAACTTTAAAACTACTTTAGGACAGAAATGTGAGCAATATAAACTTCTCAAAAATATTTCCTTATTTACCAGAAGTTTACTAAGTTCCTGCATGTTCTGGGAATAAAGTGTAAAGCACATTTTATTTTGCTTTTATTTTCAGGTAATCTACCATTTTTGGGAAAGATAAAAACAAAATGGGAATTTTTATTAATAAAGTATAATTTCACAATATGATTTGATTCCTGTTATGTCCCTTGTTTTATGAGTCAGCAATTTCAGCAAAGCCCTGGGGACTGCTCATCTCTTGGTGGCAATGGCAGGCTTCAGGGCATGGACAGGTACAGTAAGACAATATTGAGTTACACGTTCGGCCTCAGATCACGGCTGCCCCATATCAACAGATTCATGAGTGACCCAGATATCTACTCCATGTCTACACTTTTCCTGTGACCTGTGTGCGACTTGAAGCAGCCAGTTTTACGCAGTCATTTCACGTGGCTCCAATTTTCCCCAAAGGCTGGAAAATCTGGTAAATCAAACCTTTTAAGGACATGGGACTTCTCTGGACAAGAGAACCCCAAAGGAAGTATATCTGAATTGCCAAAATTTTGATTCCCCTATACCAAAAATTGATATTGTATTACATCTACCACTTTCTCTTAGATGAAGAGTCACAATAACTAGTCAGATCCAAGAGAAAGGACTTGGATCCAAAGTTCTTACTAGGGAGAGCATCAGAGACTCCCCCAAACTAAACAAAAGAGAAGAAAATAGAAATAATAGAACAGAAACTACAAAGTTCTGAAAGAGTAAAATTGCCTAACATAATTCTATTCCCAGTCAAACTATCATTCTATAGAAGGCCCAGATCAATTAGTTTTTTTGTACATATTGAGAACATGAAGATAGAACTACAGAATACTATAAAAATAATTAAACACTTTTACATAATTCAACATAAGCTTAAGATGTTGAGGGAAAGTATGAGAAACTAGGTACATATTGATTATATATAAATTAGTATTAATAAAAATAATTAATTAGAATGCTACAAACCAGGACCCAGATTCAGCTCCCAGCACCCACATGGTGATTCACAACAGTCCAATCCTAGAGGATCAAATACGTTCTTTTGGTTTCTGCAGAAGCCTCATATGTACGGTGCACAGACATACACATAGGCAAAAATCCCATATACATGAATAAAATTTTTAAAAAATGAAAAATAAAAATAGCATGTAATTATGTAGTAATATTCTTTTGTATTAATTATCTAATTATGCACATAATATCGTTATGCATATAGAAATCTGAAACATTAGTTTTAAAGTATTTATAAAAATAACCTATTAATATCTGAAAGTCATCATCAAGCAATGTAATTATGGTATATGATTCCTAGAGTAATAGAGAAGGAATGTGAGAACATGAGAAAAGTAACACAATTGGATTTTTAGAAGCCAACAAAACATTCTTTCCCAAATATACTTCTAAAAACACTAAAAATTGAAAATAAGTGAAATAAAGAGTGACTTGCTAGGTAAATACAAAAGCTGTACCATATCAATATGTTCATATAAATAAGATGAGACCAAATTTAGACAAAACCAGAGTATAATACAAAGGATCGTTTTAAACAAAAAAAATGTATTTTGATTTTGTAAAACCCGAGAATCATGACCTCAAAGTACAAAGGTAAAAATATTAGAAATATGAATAGAAATTAACAATTATTATATGAAACCATAACATACCTCCCCAATAATGAATGTCAAATAAAACACACACACACATTTCCACACAGTCTCCTTTGCTGAGTAATATATTATCACAATTAAAGGTACTCAAAATGGCTTCCACTTATTCTTCCACCATTCTTTAAAATGGGAGGGTCCATATTCTCTGCTCAGGATCTCACACAACTACAATCAAAAAGACATATCCACCCTAAGTTCAAAGGCAGACCCAGTCCCTTGTGCCCATAGGATTGAGGAGTTTGTTTTCTTACTGTCTGTTAAGAAATGTTCCTTTTCATCTTCTAATAGTCACCTTCAGGTGCTAGTCACCTTCTTTTTTATTAATGCATCATGACTATATTATAAACCTAGTCAAGAGAGAAATTTTTCATCATATTCCTAAGCCCTATATACTACTATTCAAGGGGTCATTGTATTAAACAGAGTCCTGGAGCCCACTGGACTCTTAGAATTCTACTTACTTACCACTTCTGAAAAGCTTTAAATGAAAATGGAATCTTGATACTTGAGATAAAGGGATGGCATTATAAGGTTTTATACTTAGTGTGGCAACCCATACTCAGAAAGACAAATGCCTCATATTTTCTCTTATTTGTGAATTCTACCTCCAAATATTTAGATGTGCATTTATTGCTTGGAGTTATCAGGAAATATTGGGACCATGGGCTGAGGAAGGAGCCCTAGAGATAAAAAGGATAGGATATGGGTGTTAGGGGGTTATGAAGGCAGAAAATGGAAACATGGGGTGAAGTTAACTGGGAAGAGAGGAGGGCAAACTGGGCCAGGGGAATGGAGGAAAGACTAATAACATTAGAGAATTTTTGAAAAGCCATAAGGAAATGTTTTATGTTTACTTAAAAAAATACTTACATAAAGTATTTAAATGATACAATTTGTAGCGAGTTATACCATTTATCGTTATAATGTCTGTCCTGTCCCCCTCCCCCAAGAGCCATAGACTAACAAAAATTCCAACACCAGTCATGAGAAACTGCCATTCAAGTTGTTAATCAGGACACCCAAGAGATTCCCCGAACAGTATAAGCTACTGCCATAGCCTTGGCCGTCTCCCCAGAACTTTGAAGTAAGGCCCAATTGCCGAAGACAGCACACACTTGAAGGAATGGAAAATGGAATGATCTGAGAGCCTCCTCGCTGGAGATGAGTCCTCATGGTACCTGAAGATGCTATGCGGTTAACGATCCTACTCATCTGTAGAGAACCACGGCAGTGACCAGCACAACCAGACACTGCCGAAAGCACAATGATGGCACACAAATACTGACAAGGACCAACAGCTCTCTAATTGAACCTAAGGGCACTCAGCAGGGGGGAAGTCATTCCAGGTGCTCTAAACCCAGCTAACTAGTGAGGTCATGGATCCAAGAGAGCACCTGCTGCTGTCATGTCCCTAAAGCAGCACATTCCCAACCCCCACCCTTTGACCCACAGTGAGTGCAGCTCTTGCCCATCCCAGAAGAGTCCTTTTGCTGCAGATGGAGACCATTACAAATATGGTCACCTAAACAAGACCTGCATGACAGATGTGCATGCCAACATCAATTGGGAGATCCCCCAAGGCCCTGACGCTAGATAAGGAGCAACAGGCAATTAAGGGCAATTGAGAAAGGGAGAATCAGTCAACTCCAGGGATGAGCCCGCTGATAGGTTATCCAATCCCAAGCATTCAGCCGTGAACAAATACTGAGTAAGTGAACTCAGCAGGCTTTATTCTTGCATGTGCATTTGTACATGTGTGTGTATTATGCAACAACAGCTAAAGGAAAAGGGATAGTAAATTTGACAGAGGGGCACATAAGGAGAATTGCACAGAGAGAAAGAGGAGGAAAATAATGTAAATACAGTACTCCTGCATGAAATTCTCAGGAAAAAATTAAAATTTAAGTTTAAAAACATTCTACTGCCACTTGTAAATAAATTGAACAAATAGTAATTGGATGAACAAGAACACAGTGTATAATAATTACAGATTTACCAAAATTTTCCAAGTATAAAACCATAAAGGAAACCCAACAATTACTAAGCAAAGTATTTTATTAGGCAAGAAATGAATATTAAAAAAGACAACATATTCTAATTAGTTTAAACACTGAGACATGGTCCAAAGACAAAAATCATTGCTGAAATTTTAGATAGATATAAAACTTAATTTAGATTATTATAATATTATTAAAAGAGGTCAGGTGTAGCTAAAAAGGCAAATCTATAAAGCTTTTGTATTTACATTAGAAAAGCAGAAGGCAAGACATTAAGTTATTAAGGAAAGAAAAAGGAACAACAAGACAATCCCAAAGAAGACAGAAAAGTAAAATACTAGTGCTAACAAATCAGTGAACAAGGAAAAGGGAAAACTTCTAAGGCCAACAAAATCAAGGAGTTTAAATGAAAGTATAATCAAATGAGAGAAATACCATGAGGACAATGAAAACAAATTTGTTTTCCATGCTTTCAAAACACAGATGCACAGATTACTTTTTAGAAAACTATAACTAAAACCAACTGAAAAATTAGAGCTTCACTAGATTTATACCCAATTTGAAAGGCCTGTCATTGTCCTGGGAACACAGCTCAGTGGCTAAGGTGCTCATCTTCCAAGAGCAAGTTTGTTCACCGGAAACCATGTTTAAACAGCATGGTGTAATAGTGGACAATTGTAATCTTAGCGCTGCAGAGGTAGGGACAGGTCGATACCTGGTACTCACTGGCCATCTAGTCTAGCCTACTTGGCAAGTTCCAGATCAATGAGAGACCCTGTCTCAAAAAATAAACAATGTTTGGGGGTGCCTGAGAAACAACACCCAGTACTTTCTTCTTGCCTCCACTAATGCCCCCTACCTGATAGACACACAAAGAAAATGTTTTATCACCAACAGAAAATGTCTACAGACAAGGCTCTATGTCTAGACAGTTTGCAAGGCCATTGTATCTGTTTGAAACATACTCCCAAATTCCCGACTGTGTGCAAGTTTTTCAAGTGTACAGGCAAAGAAGTATTGCTCTTCAACTGATATGATGATACAATTTTTGTAGTATTTCTTGATTTTAAGACATCAAGGCAACATAAGTAAATAATTAGGAGGTTTATAGTTTATAAATATATAGTTATATATGTGTATCATACATACTTATGTAAGATAAATGTATAAAAGTAGGTATGATTAATATATAAAAGTCAATTATGCTCTTACCAGAAAGAGCTGAGACTTTTCATTTCCAATGGACGCTACTGACCTTATCAAAACAGAGGCAAGGATGCTTGGAGGCTATTGCTTACTGATACTGAAAATCCAGGGCATTTGTTTGAGTACAAAAATCTACGACAAGTATGGACAGTGCTGTCGCTTAAATCTATCTAGAGAGCTGCAAAGGCTTATGCAAGAAAGGTTTCCTTGCCTGTCTGTCATACTCTCAGTAGATGGCAGAACCTTCAGGAAGCAGCCTAGTAGAAGGAAGCTATATTGTTGCATTAGTGTGGCTGGGGTATATCCCTGAAGTGAATATTAGAACACTGGCCCTTCCTTGTTCCTTTCCTAGCCTACGGTTTACCATGAAGTGATGAAGCACCTTCTGACTCATGTTCCCACCGTGAGGTATTACCAAGCCACAGGTCCCAAAGTTACTGACCACAGAGAGTGAAAACACTGATATACGAACCAAAATTAATCCATGCTCCTGTACACTATTTATTCTAGATGGTTTATCATAATAAGAAGACACTGAAATAGAGACACTTGGTTTCATGAAGCACCAATGAAGTTAAAGTCCCAGTACATTATTTTTGAAACAAAAAACAAAATTAGCCAAGTCAATTACTAAAAAAAGAGGAGAATAACATCAAGATTTATTTTCATGTAAGGGCAGTATATCGATTTTAAGCACTTATATCTCATATACTGTACAATAGGATTTTATAAATACTTGCTAATTTAACCCACATACCAATCATTAGATCATGCAGTAAACTGAATATATTCACCCAAAATCCATAGGTTGAAACATAATGCTTCAATAAGGTAGCCAAACCAAAAAAAAATTAAGAGAATTCAAAGCACAGGGGTAGAAGTGGGGGGCTTTAGGACGTGCAGTGTTGAGAGGATGGGACTCTTGTGAAGGAATCTAGTGCTCCCACCAAAAACGACTTGATTTTAATGTCTTAGTGCAGAACAACAGGTGTAGAATAGTATCATTTGTACAATTGCTATGGGAGCACCTTCCGCTCCTTCAGCCAATAGCCACTGAGATACCAGCCCACTGGGCATGGTTTATTTCTCTTTAAAAAAGAGTGGCAGCCCTCTGCTCGCTCTCTTGCTTCCGGCTCTTGCTCCAGCAACTAGACTCCTTTCCTGGCTGTCGGTGTTCTGTAAGTTTTTCCCCTAAAATAAATACCCCTTTGAATCCAAACTGGTGNTGGTTTATTTCTCTTTAAAAAAGAGTGGCAGCCCTCTGCTCGCTCTCTTGCTTCCGGCTCTTGCTCCAGCAACTAGACTCCTTTCCTGGCTGTCGGTGTTCTGTAAGTTTTTCCCCTAAAATAAATACCCCTTTGAATCCAAACTGGTGTGGGRTTGTTTCATACATTATACAATAACTTACATAATTTGATCTTCTAGAATTGTGTGTGTCTGTTTTATATGCACTTTCAATATCAATATAGAAAATTTAAGGTTACCTTTAAAATAATTAAGAGAATTCAAAGAACAGCTACATACATGATGAGTGAAAAAAAACTTATGTTCTTACACACCATAAATCAAATAAGCATAAATGGTATATATGTGTGTGCATACATATATACATACATAATTGTATATATTTAAAGGGCAAACATGGAAAATATAAATCCAAATCAAAGTAACTATGATCTCTTGGAGGAGGAGGATGAAGTGTGATAAAACAAGTTTTATAAAGATGGTTTTAGATTTGTTGGAATATAAAGACAATAAAGAAAAGGTTAAGATTTGACAATGCTGTTTGGCAAGGAACATGGATAATTATTTTATTCTTAATACTTTTATTGTGTGGATGTTATTTTATAATGTAGCAAATAATTCTTTCACTGGGATACATAGAAAAAAGTTCCCAGGTAAAGTCAATTCATTCCAGAATACAATGTGAACACGTGGATTTGTAAGAGAATGGGGACTTAACCTTAGCTGAACTTTTTCTACCATAGTTTTCTGAAATCCAGCATGTATATATGTCTGGAGATTAACTGGACAATACAAGATCTTCACTAGTAAGATCTGCTCTATGTGGTATTATTGCAAACTAGTGAACTATTTCAGTTAAAATAATAAATTGTTTTGTTTATTTTTTAAAAAAAACTATGGACTAAACTTTTTTGTTGTCTGTCCCTATGGTCTTTCATCTACCCTGCCTTCCTATCATAGACTCTCTTTATTATCATTACTCTCTCATGTCTTATACTAGAGCTTAGTTTCCCCTCCCTCCTCTCTTTTCAGTCCCTCCCTCCACTTCCCCTCCCCACTAGATCTACTCCTCATTATTTCCCTTCAGAAATGAAGGGGCCTCTTAAGGATAACAACCAAACATGGTATATCAAGTTATAGAAAAACTAGGCACATACCCTCATATTAAGGCTGGACAAGGTAACCCAATAGGAGGAAAAGAGTCTCAAAAGCAGGCGAAAGAGTCAGAGATAGCCCCTGCTCCCACTTTTAGAAGTCCACAAGAATACCAAACTAAAATAACAATAATACATATGCAGAGGACCTAGGCAGACCCAAAAAGGCTCCCTGATTTTCACTTCAGTCTCTATGAGCCCTATGAACCCCGCTTTGTTGGTTCTTTGGGCTGTGTTCTCCTGGTGTTCTTGACTTCTCTGGCTCCATTAATCCTTCCTCACCCTCTTCTGCAGGATTCCCCAAGTTCTGACTAAGTTTGTCTGAGGGTCTCTTTATCTGTGATGTAGGAGGGTCATCTGTCTATGTGTTACTTTCATTGGTTAATAAA
>LOJH01049050.1:0-14526 GCA_001685095.1 Ellobius talpinus
TCCTGCCTATTCGCCCCTCACCGTCAGCTCTCCCTCAACCAAGTGTGCTTCAATAAAGTGTGATCAGAGAAGGATCCTCGTGTCGGTGGTTTTCTTCCCCTGCGGGTCAGGGGCTTGCCACAACCTCTGACTTTCAGATCTGGGAGTACTGCTGCAGCCAGTGCAGCCTGGATGCCAAGACTGGCATGGGCGGGGGGTGCCAGGATTGAGACACGGAGGCTTCTTTCCAGGTGGAAGAACAGCAACCTTTATTTTGCCTCAGCTAAAGCCTTTTATACCTGTACTGCTTCTGTGGAAAAACACTGGCCAGAAAGAATACAAACATCCTTGTCAATTACAGACTACAAGGAAGTTCCACTGTCCGTTAGGGGGAGTGAGGGCAGCTAGATCACAACAACTACCTGTTACAGGAATCTTTCTGGCTTTCAAGCTCATGATGCTCTCTCTTGTGATGTGTATCACCTGCCTGGCACTGAGGTGCCAAGTGTGTAGATGTGACTCACCTGCCCACATTTAACATCACAGACCAGTTGTAAACCCACCTGTATTTGCTCAACCTTGGGTGTGAGTCTGTTATCAAATTTGGGGGTAACACCTTGTGCTCCAAGTCATGTCCTCAGTGAGCCAACTAAAATAATCAAATTATAAATGGAAAGCAGAACAAAGGAGAATTAGTGTGGCCACCCTAGGAAGAAGAACAAAGAGATCGATCCATCAAGCAAGCCCTTCAAGTCTGTCTTTGGGGGCCTGAAGTGAGATCCAAGATTAAATAGAAGGCCAAGAGTGTGCACATTTAAGCAACCCTGGTCAAGAAGTGGTCCCTGCCACCACGGATCCATCATCAGTCTCATCCGGTATCATGTTTCTTTCATGGAGACAGTTTCTCCTCTGACAGGTGCCCTTTCCTTCTCCCACCATGAGATTCCTGGGCAAATTCCCATGTCCTTGGGATCCATTGTTTCAACAGTTTGCTAAATTGAGAGATACGAGATAAATTAAGAGACTCAGTATCTCTTTAGATTATCTTCTTTTCTGCCAGGCCAGTTACAAACTTACTTGCTGGATGAAGAGCTAGCTCTTCATGATTGGTTGATACACTGAGGGTTATTTTCTTCTTCAAGTACTATGCTTAGCTTATCCACAAGCTCAAGACCTAAAGGTCTGGCCTAAAAGATACTGAGTCTATTCAGACTTGATTCCCCCTCTTTTATAAGTTAACTTTGGAAACCAAAGGCCATGCAGAGGCTTCACATTGGGTCTGTGGTAAAACAACAATCACCAGTAAGGATTTTTTTTTAAAAGCAGGGTTTCTCTGTGTAACAACCCTGGCTGTCCTGGAACTCTGTAGACCAGGCTGGCCTCTAACTCACAGGGAATCACTTGCCTCAAGTGCTGGGATTAAAGGCGTATGCCACCACTGCCTGGCAGGTTTTTTTTTTAAATAGAAGAAAGTACATTATTGGTTTATGAGGCCACCATAATAGAAGCACTAGCATACACTAGAAAGAACTCGGATGTGGAAGCCGACAGATTCGGGTTTGCAATGTTAATCTCCTGCTGCAGGTTGTGTCTCTTAAGAAAAGTTAGTTCAAATTGCTGGACATCTGTTTCTCCCCTTGTAAAGTGGGATCACTTCCCCAGTGACGGTTGTAAGAGCTATAGTAAGCATTGTAAATGGCCCTAGCAAGGCGCTCAGTAAAGACAGACTTTAGGAACTCAGCAGAAGCCCTTCTTAGCAGGTTTGGAAACAGCCTTTGCCACCCATCCCTCAGGTTTGAGAAAGCCTGCTTGCAGTTTGCGTGTGGGGCATTTGCGCCATCTAGTGGCTGACTACTTCCAAGGCCATCGCTGTCTTCTCTGCGTACCTATGAATGGTTTTATTTCGATTCAACAAGCATTTGTGAATGTCTGCTGTGCACCAGACGCTGGTTTGGTCACTGAAGCTTCAAGAGTGAACAAGATAGATATGTCTCCTGCCTTTAGAAAGTTTGATATTTAAACTTTCTAAAGGCAGGAGACATATCTATCTTGTTCACTCGGAATTTAAATAACTACCAAAATAAATTCATCGTGTATAAAGAAACAGAGCACAGGATGCCGTGAGTCTATGATAAAGCTTGCCTAAGGGAGTGATGTTGAAAGTGGGAAGAGTAGAGTGTGGCCATGTGAGACAGGTAGTAGCAACTCAAGAGCATCTCTCTGGGCAGTCATACCAACCCCACTTGAGCTCAGGCCCTTGCCACTCAATGGGGTGCCCGAGTCTTGCGCTGGGCCTCCCGGGTCAGACATCAGTGCTGATCACAGCCTCTCCTTGCAAGCTGCTTCACATGAGTCACTGCTGATTTTGCAGAGTATTGCCACCTAGCAGATAAGCTTGCTCAAAGTCATAAAGTGACCCCTCAGAGACAAGACTCACACCAGATCTTTCTCCCTGTGAAGTCCTTGCTCTGTCTTCTGTACAAGCTGCCCCCACCACCATCTGATGCCAAACTCATCTCTCTATTCTGTATGATGCTGCAGCACGTAGACCTTCGAAATGCTCAGGGGCAATAAGAGCTTTGTGGGTGCATTGACGGGAGAACTTGCTACGTGACTGGTTACACAACTCTGGTGTGATTAGAGAGAATGAACCTTGGGCATCTGCCCACCAGGACAGAACATATACCACATGATGCTCCTTATGCCCATGATTGAAAATGTGTTCAAGCTGCTTCCAAAATTAAAATGATATGGGGACCATTTGGGAAAAAAAGTGTTTCTCTGGAAATCTTTAGGGAAATGTGAAATGTACTGAGCACCAAGCCCCAGAACATCACTGTGCAGGACTGAGGAGTTTCCTGTGATACAGGGCTTTCAAATGATTGGCCTCTGACAAACTAGACAACTGGTCGCCCTAGCAACAAGTCAGACGAGGTGTGTTTGATGTGCCTATTGAAGTCAGAGTACAGCAGATACTGAGATCTGGGGTCCATCATAGATCACTGCAAAACAGGCCAGGTGAGACTGGTACTTGTCCCCCAGTAAGGACATGTTTATGCTCAGTGTCTGGGTTTCTTTATTAAATAGTTTTCTAAGTTAACATACCAGTTCCTGCTCTGGGCCTCTTGGGCAGAACTGGCTGGTCTCAGCCCCGGGGAGGGGAAGGGGGTCAGAAAGAACTGTGTCAGGGCCACCCTGCACCTGCTCTTCCTCATCTGTGTACTTAATACATGAGGAGCATTTCCCATGCCCAAGACAGTATTTCCAGTATATCAGTTAATGTCATCAGAGTGGCCCATTGAATACAGGAAGAGTCACTATGGAATTCTCTAACTGTGGCCCTGGCTGGACCATGACTTCTGTAGCTCCTCAGTCTCCCCAACTGTGAGAATCCCTGCCAAAGGCCTCAGGGAAAGAAAAAGAGCAGACCAGTGGAGCTGGCAGGGGAGACGTGGAAAACAGGAATGTATTCTCAGGAATCGAAGCACCTGGTTATCTCCAGCTTGGCCATGTAGCTTTTCATTCATGGGCTTCCCCACGTCGGTGAAGTGCGTGCTTGTGTGCCAGGCACTGTTCTCACACATTCCTCGTGGCGCTCTTCTGAAGCAGGTGCAGTTTAGCCATCCCATTCTATAGACGAGAAGTTACAACTCTCTCATCCCCTACAAGACCTTAAAAGAGTTTGTGGATGTTTCTCTTCCCCTCCGCAAAACAGAGACGATACAGGATGGCATCTGCCCCAGACCTGCTGTGAAGATTAACTAGTCTACACAATGTACTTAGGAAAGTGTTTCAAAATAGTCAGCTTCATATTCAATCCAAAGTAACCTACTGCACAATTGGAATGATAAGACACGCATTTGAAAACCATCCAAAACACAACTGACAGTACAGAAGCAGGCTGAGCTGTCATCTCAGCATTTGGGAGACAGGAGAAAGAGGACCACGAGTTCAAGTCCAGCCTGGGCTGTAGCAAAACCCTGTCTCTGAATAAAAGGGCTGTGACTGGGCAGACTAGCAAGGTGACTTAGTGGTTAAGAGCTCTTGCCACACAAGCATGAAGACCCAAGTTCAGAACCCAGCAGCAATGTACAGAGCCAGGCATGAACATGTACAGCCCCGTAACTCCAACACGGGTGGTAAAGACAGGAGGACAGCTGGGGCTTGCTGGCCACCAGCCTAGCTCCATGTTCAGCAAGAGACCCTGTATCAAAGGTTTTGTCGTCTACACAGATGCATAAGCATGAACACATCCTCACATACATGTCAACAATGTCTATGCGTGTTGTGGTCTGTATGTGTGCCATGCACATACATAGATACACAGAAGCTTATGAAAAGGACCAGATTAGTGAATGCGGTACATGCCTCTGTGTTAAGTGATACTTTGTTTTCTTTTCTGGGGGCCCACCACCCAGCCCCCAAATAAATCACATACACAGAGGCTTATTCTTAGTTATAAATGCCCGGCCTTAGCTTGACTTGTTTCTTGCCAGGTTTTCTTATATTATCTCAATGGCCTTTTGCCTCTGGGCTTTTATCTTTCTCTATTTCTGTACACCTTTCTTTACTTCTTTCTCCGTGGCTGGCTGTGTAGTTGGGTGGCTGACTCCTGGTGCTCTCCTCTCCTGGTTCTCTCATTGCTCTTCCTTTTCCATTCTCCTTCTATTTATCTTCTCTGCCTGCTAGCCCTGCCTCGCTATCAGCCATTCAACTCTATCAGGACCATCAGGTGTTTTAGACAGGCAACGAATCACAGCTTCACAGTTAACCAAATGCACCGTAAACAAAAGTAACACACCTGAAAATAATAATAGGACTGGGTCTGTAAAGTATTGTGGGACCTTAGGGATGGGAAGACGGGCCAGGTGTGGTGCCCCTTATCTGCAATACCAGAACTCAGGAACTGAGACAGGAGGATAGTGAGTTCAAGGCCTTCCAGGGCTACAGAAAAGAAAGGAAATAATGGGGTAGGGGCTTTAGAAAAGACCAAAAGATCATAAAAATGAAAAAAAGAAGTAAGAATTTTTTTTCCATTCACATAAGTGACCTTGTAGACCTTTGTGGGAAAGCAAAGTTTTCAAGTGTCAGCTGGTTGTCAACTGCCAGGGCTTGATTTAGGACACATGCCATCTTCCTCACCTGGAGTCTAGAGAGGGAGCTACTGTGGCTGCCCAGGGCTGAGCTGGCTAAGGCTGTTGTGAATACAGCTTCTCAATCCAGAAAGTTTGAGTTAGAGCCCATGTTTCTACAATGGCACCCCACTGCTTGCCAGCTGAAACACCATTATCTCCAGATTTCATCCATTTAGATACACCCTGGCTCAGCAACCAAAGACATCTCCTATCATCTGCTCCACTTTGTTGTGCCCCATGATTCAAGACATCCCATCCACCCTAAGCTAGGGTACCTCCCCAACAAAGAGGACTGGCCAAGGATGGAGACTTTGTGAGGCTAGAAAAGAGATGTAGTTAGATAAGACAGATTTTTCCCTGATAAGCGATGTGGTTAAGGGGGTTGAAGAGATAGCTTAGTGGTTATGAGCACTGGTTGTTCTTCTAGAGGACCCAGGTTCGATTCCCAGCACCCACATGGTGCTCACAACCATTTGTGGCTCCAGTTCCAGGAGATTCATCCAATACCCTCCTCTGACCTCTTTGGACACATGCACACAAATAAGCAAATATTTAACATTTTTATTTTTCTAAAAAAAGAGATGTGGTTAAGCTAGTCTCCAAAAGCTCTGGGGTCCTGGCAAAGTCACCCCTCATTCTTCATGGTGGGGGTAGGTGTTGAACTGTATTTTGGAAAGTACAAGTAGGACTTGTAGCTACCAAGAGGAAACAGGACGCACCCCCCCACACACACACTTTCAGAACAGGAACAATTTTTCCGAACAGGAACCAGTGACAAGAGTAGTGACATCAGTTCTTCCGTGATTGTCCAACCGACCTGCAATCACTTTCCTCTTTGGAGATGGAGCTGTGGGGTCCAGGGAATTTACCTCTGAGGTGCTATTTGCCTTCGGAGGACCCCTTATCTCCTAAGCCAGTCAGCTAGGTGGCTAGCCTGGACAGTTTAATTTTTATTTCATGTGTATTTCACCCCAGCTGCTCCCCTTAAACCACTAGCATCCAGTATTCGACAAATGTCATTTCTCCCCATCTGGGTATTACTTCCTGTTTGACCTAAGCCTGGAGACCCCGATCTGTGTAGAGGAACTGTGGGATGGCTGCAGCAGCCTGGGTACCATGCATTTCAGCCCTGGGTTCTTGGATCTCAGGGTTACTGCATTGTCCTCCAAATGCAAATTGGATTGCCTCTCCAGACCACAATGGCCTCACCATGGGACCTCTGGGTTCTGCTCAGGGAGCCTAAAGAGACAGGGAACTACAACTGGGCCTGAGTGTGACCCATTAGCATTGCAGGACTGTGTTTCTATTCAATTTGCCTCTCAGCCCAACTTCAGACACATTCCTCTCAAGGAAGATTCCGCTCTGTTCTATAGTCTATAGGACAGCCATAGTCAGGAGACCTTCCGACTGCCCATCACTGTTATGAAAGCACCAGACTGAATGTCTATGTGTGTTGTATGTAGGTGTGTACACCTATATGTGGGAATGCACATGCCCATGCTCCCAGTGTGGAGGCTGGAGGTCCCGCCCTCTCACCCTCCGCTTATCCTCTCAAGACAGGGTCTCTCACTAAACCCAGAGCTTGCCACTTTGGGGGTAGACTGGATGCCCACCAAGCCCTAGCGAACCTCTTGTTTCTACCCACCAGTAGAAAAAGTGCCAGGGCTACAGGTATTCAGGGTCACACCTGGCTTCTGTATGGATGTTGAGGGGCTGAGCTCAGATCCCCATGCTTGCACAGCAAGCAGTCTTACCCAATGAGGACGGCTCCCCAGTCCCCACAGGGAAATGTCTTGAACTTGGCTGTCTTCTGATGTGCTCCGTATGTGAAAATGCAAACCAAGAGGCCCTCTTTGCCTCGCAAATACCTTCGGCACAGGGCTATAACCAGAAGGGCAGTGGACCCAGAACAGTTTTAAATCACCACTAAGGTCCCTCTTCCCACGGCACTTCAGGGACTCTCGTCTTCTCCCTTACTTCATGTGGTTGAAGAGGGGCAGACTGTCTCTTCAGACATGCCGCCCACACAACTTTCTGCTATGGCCTGCTTACCGTGGAGACCTGAATGAATGCCCCTTGTCTTCCTTCAGGATCTTTGGGCTGCCTGGAAGCCACCAGTCTCCTTGCTTGCTGAGACTCACAGCTGCATCCCTGGAAGTTGCTTATCTCTGCCGTTGCTGTCAGACCTCTGTCTCTGCAGACCTCTCCTTCAGCACTGTTTTTTAACAGTCTGCAGAAAAAGTCTTTATCTTCCCTTTGGAGACGTTTCAGTCAGTTCACACCTCTTCCCAATCCCGTGCTCATCCCAGGGTCTTGTCCTGCCCACAGCACCTTGTTCAATGCCCTTGGTTTACCTAAACTGCTTAGGACATTCCTGAAGGCGTAAGTCATAAACAATCCCACACCAGTTGGGATCCAAAGGGGTNTGGTATCTCAGCAGCTATTGGCTGAAGGAGCGGAAGGAGCTCCTGCAACACATTCCTATTTACAATGCTTTGCAATGTGAATCGGAGCTTAGCTTGTCAATGGAACAGGAATTTTTTTTGGTTTGTTATGGTCTTAAAAAGGCAGGAAAAAGCCAGGCCTGGTGGTGCATGCCTTAATCCTAGCACTCAGGAGATAGAGGCAGGTGATTCTCTGTGAGTTCTAAGCCAGCTTGGTCTACAAAGGACAGCAAGTTACACAGAGAAACCCTGTCTTGAAAAACCAGGGACAAAGGGGGGCAGGAAGGAGGAAGTAAGGACCAACTGGGTTTTTGCTGTTGTTGTTTTGGTTTTGGGTTTTGTTGTTGTTGTTGTTGTTGTTGCTTTTGAGTATCACACAATTAATTCACCCTCACAATCATCCTGGAAGGTGTTATTTACCCTGTTTTACAGATTCGAAAAACAAAGATCAACTAACTTGAACAAAATCTCTAAACTAGATGACAGAGATGCAAGATGCTAATATTCATTTAGAGTAAAAATAATGAGAAATTTTTAATGTTTCAGTTCTTAAAAAGGGAGGGGGGAGTGTAACAGCCCATGCAATGAGCAGAAAGTCGGGAACCTCTCTGGGCTATAATTTGAACATCTTGGAAATCAGGAAAGTATTCTAGAGAGTTCTAACAATTCTGTGCCAAGGTAAAGGAAAACACAAACAAGCAAGCAAGCAAACAAACAAATAAACAAAAACCTCCCTCTTGGCCAGTCCAAATGTCTTCTGAACTCAAGACATTTGGAAAAGCAAGGCAATAAATGGTGGGGCGCTGGCTGGGTGTCCAGCGAGCATTGCCTCACTTTTCCTGTTGAGCAGCGACTCTCCCAAAGCAGGACTGTGAACAAGCAGAGGACGGCATGCCTGCACTCTGTGTAGCACTCCAGCAAGAGCCCGTGATTATCCTAAGTTATTCCCATGTCCTGCTATGAGAAGCAGGCTGGACTTGCATGGCCTCTTCTGCATGCTAGGGGATCTGTGTGGGGAAAATATCTGTAGAAAATAAAACAATCTCAGCACCATGTGAGTAGAAATTATAGGGATCATAAGTAGGGGGCACGGCCTACTTCAGTCCCTGTGCAATCTGTGCTTGCCTGGCTGGAAAACCCAAAATCTCTAAACACATGCATACATATGTGCATATTTGTGTACATACACACATACATACATGTACGTAATCTCCTGGGGATCTGTAAAGCTTTCAGCAGCCCTAGGAAATCACACTCACACACTTGAATTCCAAGAGCACCCACCAGCATTGCAGGAACCAAGTTAAGATTTTCCAATAGTCTTGAACTAGAGTCTGGCCTCAGAACACAGATCGGACAAAGGAGAATCCAGAGAAGCTGGTGAAGGAGGGGAGCTAAAAACCTGCTGTCCTTGCCTTCAGAGATCCCCTACCTTATTAAGGCCCCCACACACACAGCCGAAAAGGACAGGCCCAGTTGACGGCTTTTATGTGTGAAGCCATGCCTAGGGACACTGTTAGAGCACGGGGAAAGTTTGCTTTGGCACCTTGCATCTCACTGCTCAGCCTCTTTGTTCTCATCCCAAGCTCCTCCGGCAGCCAAGCAGCTCTGCAACTCACTAAATTTACAGAGCACTGTGCAGCTTGGCATTGTGCAAAGAAAGACAAAGTCATTCTGGTAACATATCTGTTGCAAGCTCTTCAACCTTGGGCTTCTAGAGTGCCGGTGTTCTTGTTCTGTTTAGAGACAATGCTAGAAAAACAGCGAGGTACTCACTCAAACGGCTGAAACTCATATGCTTGACTGTCAAGGACATGCATGTCTGTCTGGCTCGGGTTATTTACTTACTGAAGTTATTATTTAAGATAGAGATGTACTGTGCAGCCTAGGCTGGTCCTAAACTCTTGATGCTCCTGCCTCAACTTTCTGAGTTCCAGAATTATTGGCACCAGGGCCTACAGGTTTGAAGCCAGGTCTGTCTCATTTTCATTTTAGTTTTTATTTTTCATTTTTGAGATGCGGGTGGGTCTTCTAAATGATTTTTACAATCACCATAGTTCTCTTTATCCATGGCTTAGATTCCTTTACTTTAGTTACCAACTTCCAGCTGTAATCTGAAAATGCTAAAGGATAAATTTCAGAAGTAAAAAATTATAACTTATATTATAGCATATTATAATTGTGTCATTTTCATTCTGTTTATTGCCATTAATAGTTTATTTATCTAATTATAGATTAAGCTTTATCATAGGCATGTACATGTTGGGAAAAGCCCTATGCACAGGTCTCAGTACTATCTCTGGTCTTTGGCATCCTCTAGGGATCTTGGACAAGGTGGGACTAGTGCAGTCCCAATTGTAGTTGAAGAGAGAACCCATGATAATAATTTAATTTCTATTTTTATTAATATCTAGTTTGTAAGGAACTGTGGAGACACTGTGGGCTGAGCATTCTTCTCAGCAGTAGACCAGTGAGTGACTAAGGCAAGGAATGGCCTCAAGCATGCTGTACGCTCAGCCCTTTAACCTTTAAAGTTTTTCAGACATTTTTTTCTAATCAGTTTCACTGACATTTTAATCCTATGAGTAAATGATTTTGTATCATATATATGTCTGTGCTTTATATATAAGAATAATACTTTTTTATCCTTTCAGGGCCATTTTTTAAAATTTTGTTTTGTTTTGGGGTGTGTGTGTGTGTGTGTGCACGCGCATTGTGGGTACTACTGCACACATTAAAAATGTTTACTGTAGGTATACTTAACAAGTACTTCATGGGCAGTGAGGGCTCAGCAGGCAAAGGCGTTTGTCACCAACTTGAATTCAACCCCTGGGACCCACTAACTCCCTTGAGTTGTCCTCTTACCTCTACATGCATCCCATATCACATGTGCCCCGACAATAAGTGAATAAAGAAATAAATGTAGGTTTTACAAAATGTTTCAAATTTGCTATATATATATGTATGTATTATGTATACTTTCTCATACTTTTTCTTCTCTGTATATGGTAGAGATCCATTTATTTTTTTATGTATAAGGAAATTAGCTTTCTAGGACCACTCAAAATAGCCACCGTCCCCTATAGCCACCTCCAGTGTCCAGTGTACAGGCGTGGTCCATTCTGCATTCTCTCTTCCATTCTATTGTGTGCTAGTCTATCCCTGCGCGAAGTTATAACTTCTATTGCTTAATGCATTTCCTTTTATCATTATATTTCTTCTTGCACATACCAAAACACACACAGAACAATGAATCCTGGGTTACAAAAAAGTGTTTGTTTAGCATCTGTCTTTTAAGTCTTTGTCCACCAGCTCAACAACAGAAAAAACACACAAATGCTACTAATAATGAGTCTTGACATTGAGTAGGCTAAGCCTCTTTTCTTCTTCAGAAGCATCTTGTCTATCCTTTGCTCTTGGCTCTTCCCTGTTCATTTTTGTCATGGTTAGTCAGAGTCCAAAACAGAAGACCATGTGTGAGCAGTGAGAGCAAGGACGAGCACCTACAGATAAAGCAATGACAGTAAAGCCATGTTGGGGGCAGATTATGTGTCAGAGACCCAGCAAGTCTGCAGTCCAGGACCCAAGGATTTGGGAGTCAGAATACAGCAGCCCTTTGCAGAGACACTCAGCCAGTGTCAATGCATGTGGCCATTTCCACTTGTTAGTAATGCTGGCTACCACAAAGGCAATAAGTCTTTCACATAAGCCTCCTATAGGGAGATTTGTCAAGGAACTAGAACCACTTACTCTGAAAGACAAAAGAAAAAAAAACCAAATAACTCAATTGTTAAATTTTGCTGGAGGCTAAGGAGGTCATCTAAAGGGGGAAAAGAAGTCCAGAATTTGAAGTTCAGACTCAGGGAGCAGTGATCCCTGAGAGGGGAGAACCTATTGGATCAATAGCCCCAGCCCATCACTTCCCAAGAGGGTCCAGTATCATCCATGCCACTGGGCTTTGTTTTGTTTATTTAATTTAACAATTATTGAGCATTTACTATGAACTGAGCTCCCTCTGAAGCATGCTGCATGCTTACCTAATTTAAGGAACCCTCAAAATTCAAATTAACTCCAAGTATGAGTCCAATCAATAATGGAGCAGTTGGCATTTTCCTTTGAGGAAGAGATAGTTGAGGACAGTTGGAGGGTTCCCTTTATTTACAGAGCTCTGACAATCAAGTCTCAAACTGGGCTTTGGTACTTTTTCTGATTGGCTCTTACTTATTTAACCCAAAAGGAAAAGATGAAAACCAGGAGTTATCAGATTATAACTGATATGGTCACTGAAAACAGGGGCAGGTTATATGCCCATTGAAGACAGGGGCAGGTTATATGCCCATTGAAGACAGGGGCAGGTTATATGGCCATTGAAGACAGGGGCGGGTTATATGCCCATTGAAGACAGGAGCAGACAAGATGCTGACTGCATCCTCCATGGAGATAGGCAGGAAGAAAGCAAGTGAGGAAAGGTGGATATCCTAAAACACAAAGCCTAGGGTACCCATTGTGAGCTCTGTTGAGGCCGCATGAACAAAGACTTGGCCCCCTGCTCTGGGTCTGGAAGTCCTTGGTATCAGATGCCAAATAATGGCATCAAGGATTTTCCAACAAGGAAGGCAGCCGCCTGGAACCCTTTGTGGAGCAAGACAGGTTATAAATAGACCTATAAATTTTTTTAAGCAGAAGGCAACAGGCTTAGCAGAGTTATTCTTCCCCTTTGGTTCTCCTCCCTGCATTGCTTTGCCTATTAAATCCCTGCTACCAGGCAGAGCCATCTGCCTACTAGCCAATCCGCTGCTGCAGCCTCGGGAGAGCCAGGGTGGAAACCGGCTTCTATGACAACCTCAGGTTGTGACCTTGCTTGTGGAAAAGAGTAAATCTTCCTAACTTACCCCTGGCTAATTGGGCAGGAGGTAAAGGAGACAAGAACGCTGTATCCTCTCTAACTGGCTGGCTGGCATGCTAATCCATCCCTTGCAGAGGCAACCTTGGCTTAGCAACAGACTAAAGAGAAAGGCTGTGTACCGAGACCTGCTCTGGGGGCGTCTGTGCGTGTGAGAGCAGGGGTGGGCGCCTTTCATCTCTGCTGGCAGATGCAGAGGCAGAGGCATCTGGGCACACAGATTTAGAATTATTTAGGCCATCGCATCTCAGACTTTACTGGGCTCAGAACCACCCAGAGACGTATGAAAGCAGGGGTCTCTGGGCTTCACTTTCATTGTTTCTGATCTGGTGGAACTAAGGTAGGGCCCAAGAATTTTCTATATGCCATCAGGTGACGCTGATACTGCCAGTTTCGGAGGACACTTGGAAAACCTTTAGTTTAGCTTAACTTCCTGATTTTTACAAATGAGGAAAATGAACCCCTTATAGTTAATAAAAAGACATGTAGGGGTCCCAAACTGGCGACTGGTTTCAGCCAGACTACCCCAGAGATACCTAAACTCTTGTTGTGGTATTTCTCCTACCACTTCGGGCTGGCACAAGACCAGAATTAAAATAGCAAGGTGCTATTTTAATCATAAATGCTACCCTTTATGACTGAGATGGCCGGTCCCACATGCTGACTCCTCTTCCTCTGCCTTCCCTAGTCCAACATAGCTGGCTCTGCTGGCCTCAGTA
Source organism: Ellobius talpinus (assembly GCA_001685095.1). Lineage (NCBI taxonomy): Eukaryota > Metazoa > Chordata > Mammalia > Rodentia > Cricetidae > Ellobius > Ellobius talpinus. The sequence goes on from LOJH01049050.1 coordinate 13,181, forward strand.
CATAAATAGCCCACTCTGGTCCTTTATTCATGATCTAATAGGGCAGAGAGTCAGAGAGCATTGCCATAGCTGGGTGTCCACTCTGAAGGGCCTTGCATCTATTTTACTGCCCTCCTGTCTTGTTACTTAGTGAACTGGAGATATGAGGGCTCTGCCTTGACTACTGAGTAACACCCCTTGGCCCTGAGCTATAACTCTTTCTATAGCCCCCATGTTTACTGAAAGTTTTGACCTTGGTGTCTGACATTTCACCTTATTGCCCTGCCTTTCTTAAAGCTAGAATTCTACTTTGAATGTTCATTCATGGGGGTGGGCGGTGGCTGGTGAAGGTGAACTTTCCTCTTGGTCTCATTCCTGGGTTGGAACATTCACCAATACTCAACCCCGACGGCTATGTCCTGCATCTGGCAAACTTCTACATGGTATCTGCGTACCTAGAGGATTTCTGAGTCACTAACTGCCTCTTAATTCTCTTGGGCTATGCCCTGCCAACGAAACTGGAAAGTTCAGACTCGAGTTGGCATGACATCCAAGGTGAGACTGGCCCTAAGCTGCCCGCCTGCCTGGCACTGTCACTTCCAGTACTTGCTTCTGCAGTGGGGCAGTTCCAAGCCCATCACACCGCCACCACATACTCCGTTTCTTTGTGCCCAGGAGATCTGGCACAGAGGCTTCCTGCAGAGGGCACATGCTTCATCCAAGAGGTTCTCCTCGGCGTGGAGAAGGAATAGACGAGTTCTATCGACAGTCATGTCTTGGATGGCTCCCTTGACTTGGAAGATGGTGGTCCAGAACAAGACAGAGACAGCTAAATAATTCTGTATTAAGAATTGGTTGGGCTGGCAATATGACTCCACAGACAAAAGCACTTGCCACTCAAGCCTGATGATCTGAGTTCAATACTATAGTGGAAGGGAAGAACTCCAGAAAGTTGCACACACACACACACACACACACACAACTGACTTCCACACACACACTGGCTCATGTACACCTACACTCATTTACACACATCACATGCACGCACGTGCGCGCACACACACGTGAAAATTTAAGGAAAGGACTGGTTGATGCTGGAGGTGATGGAGAAAATACAAGTGAGGGTCCTGGGGAAGTTTAGAGTAGTCTGAGTGGCACAGAGATGGGAAAGTAGCCACAAAAAGATTTCTTCCATAGAGTAGCTATGGGACAACTTGACTTCCCCTTGCTCCAAATATTGATATTCCTGTGCAGCTGTTGTGACGGTGACATGGATGTGGAGAGAATAGTGTGCAGCTGTTGTGACAGTGACATGGAGGTGGAGAGAATAGTGTGCAGCTGTTATGACGGTGACGTGGAGGTGGAGA
>LOJH01049054.1:2700-12925 GCA_001685095.1 Ellobius talpinus
GGGGGAAAGCCTGCATGAGAGGGTGGTAAGCCAGGCATTGTGGCTGGGATCTTTCTGCTCTCTGCATGGCCTCGGCTCCTGCATCCTGAAGAATGCCTAGAATCCTGGGGACAAGAATTGTACCTGCAAGGGATTCTCCAAAGTCCAATATTTGGGAGACCCTCAAAGAATTGAACAGGAAAACGGTCCCCAAGAAGCGAGGCCCTAACAGAAAAACAGAAGTGTCCCACTGTGACTAAGACTCCTAGACCAGCCCAAGGCCAGACAGGTAGCATCTCTCAGAGATGGCCTGTACGCCCTGTCCATGTCCACCCTGTGGCCTCGGTGGCCTTCATCATAAACTCTTTGCATTTTTCCTCATTTTATTCTGTGTGGTTCTTTTCCCACATCTGATTTGTCAATGCTGTCTTTCATTTGTGTTTTCTCTTCCCTCACATCCTCACAGGGTGGGAGATGTAAATTCACAAAGACGTCTAGAGAGCTCTAATTAATCATTTCTTGGCGCTTTCTGCCAGTGTGGCTCTGCAAAGAGCATGTTCATACACTGGCTTGGGTGCACAGTTTGTGAACCCAAGAAACACCGAGGCCCCCTTGGCCTGTGAGATGTCCTTCCTACAGACCCACTTCGGCGAAAGACTAAACTGTTGGGACCCACTCTTTGGGTGACATCTCTCCCCAGAGGATAGCTTATCCCTTATCCAGATGACTAAGATGAGAAGGCTGGGTACTCAGCCACACAGATAGTGCCCTGTCTCCTACTGAGTGTGGCCTGTCTGCTCACAGCTACCATGTATTCACTGTGAGAGTCCCTGAGTACTAAGTGCCTGTGTCCTGCTTACCTATTATAATGTATAAAGTGGCCTCTGAAATGTTCTGCTACATTTATGTCTCTCAAGTAAATCTCCCTTTGAAATGTCAATATATCTCTTAAAGACTTTAATTTTTGTGTGTTTGCAGAATTTAATTTTCAATGTTAGAAATTTGTTTTGGGGGCTGGAGAGATGGCTCAGAGGTTAAGAGCACTGGCTGCTCTTCCAGAGGTCCTAAGTTCAATTTCCAGCAACCACATGGCGGCTCACAACCATCTGTAATGAGATCTGGTGCCCTACATGCCAGAACACTGTCTATATAATGAATAAATAAATCTTTAAAAAGAAAGGAATTTGTTTTCCTTTGGGTATTTGGCCATTTAGGGGTCTGCTGTTCTGGACTGTTGTGTGGCACGAACACCAGGGAGAGCATCAGGAAAAACAAAGGCAGATGTTCAGACAAGTGCAGGGATCCCAGGAGCATCCCTTGGGGTAGCTGAGTGGGAGACTAACCTGAGTCACAGCACTGGATAAAGGAAATGTGAGGAGACCCTGGTGCACCAGCAGGCTACAAAAGCTGCATCTACATCTTCCCAACAGGGAGCCAAGGGAAGGACATTCAGGACACCACTGCCAGAAAGTGTCAGAAGCTATCTTTTGAGGGCTGGGGGTGGGGCTGGCACCTTACAGTAGGGGGCTGGAGGTGGCAGCTTACAGTGTGGATCTCCTATAGGGATGCTGGAGGCAGCAGACAGGTAACATTGGCAGACCACAGTGTTCTCATCCTGTGCATTTAAAAACTGGCTTGGATCAGGCAAGATGTCTCAGTGGGTAAAGGCTCTTACTACATAAGCCAGGCAACCTGAGTACAATTCTTGGAATTCATGTGAAGGTGACAGGAGAGAGCCACCTTCACCAAGTTATCCTTTGACCTCCACAGGCAAGCTATACAGCATGTCCTCACCTCCATACACACACAATAATAACTAAATACATTTATATGTTAAAAATAAGTTGTTCTGGGCAGTGGTGGTACTATTCGGGAGGTAAAGGCAGGCAAATCTCTGTGAGTTCAAGGCCATTCTGGTCTACAGAGCAAGTTTCAGGACAGCCAGAACTACACCAAGAAACACTGTCTCGAAAAACAAACAACCCCCAACAAAAACAAACAAACAAACAAAAAACAAAGAAAATAGAATTAAAAAAAATAGGTGGGCTGGAGAGATGGCTTAGTGATTAAGAACACTGCTGCTCTTCAAAAGGATCTGGGTTCAGATCCCAGCACCCACATGGCAGCTCACAGCTGTTGGTAACTCCAGGTCCAGGATCCAACATCCTTACATAGGCATCCATGCAGCCATTACATAAATAAGTAAATAAAAAGGGGGGGAAGGTTCCAGTACTTGGGAGGCAAAGGCAGGAAGATCTCTGTGAGTTCAAGGTCAGCCAGGTCTACAAAGCAAGTTCTAAGACAGCCAGGACTGTTACACAGAGAAACCCTGTCTTGAAAAACAAAAAACAAGAAACAAACAAAAAGGTTGTTCTGTAGAGAGAGCTCAGTCAGTAACATGCCTGCCATATAAGCATGGATTTACTCTCCAGAATCCACATTAAAACAAAACCAGACATGGTAGTTCATCTTTATAATCCCAGTGTTAGGGAAGCAGAGGCAGGAGAATTCCTGGAGCTCACTGGCTGGCCAGTCTATCCTAATCAGCAAGACATAGGTACCAGGGAGAGACCCTATCTCAAATACCCAAGGTTGATAACTTCTGAGAGACAATATCTGAGGTCAACCTCTGGCCTACAAACACACAAACACACAAACTGTATACACACAAAGTCCATTCACGTGCATGCACACAAATATACACAAATGTGTTGCTTCTATTCACAGTGACTTTTCCACCCCAGCAAAACACAGCAGTGTCTGCTCTGTAAAGCACTGAGGTTGCCATGGCCAGTCCCCAAGGAACCACACTGTCATGAGCCATGTCCAGAGAGCCCCCAGAATCCATCCTCCCCTCCTCCACTCTGAGCTCCCTGTATTTTTGCCCAGGCAGAGCATCCCTGCCATCCCCACCCACCTGTCTGGAGCCTCTTGGTTCCCAAGCACCATGCCAGATGTCACCTTGTTCCACTTCTGCAGTGGTGACCCGAGACTTCCAGGGGCTTTCAGGTCCTAAAGCAGAGAGGACACATAAGACCCACACCCTCATTTCAGGTCAGAGTTGGGCTCCAGCCTCTACCAGGGCTTCAGCCTGGAGTCTCAGGGCATTTCAAAGAATTAGGGGTGAAAAGGCAAATAGGTCCCTCTAGTCCTGTCTATCTGTGGGGACTGCGCAGGAACTCCCCCAAACAACCAAACAGGAACCAAGTTCAGCTAGGAACATTCCCCAGCATTGCCACCATCCCAGCCAGGGATGAAGGTGTCCCATGCTTAGCCTCTTCTCGTTAGCATTGTCTCCATGCCAGGTATTCCCTCAAGCTGCCCATAGCCAATGCCATCTCATCCCCCAGGGCCCAGTGGCACCCAACCACCCACCTGTTGATGGGTAGTAGGCAGGCAGGGGTAGCAAAGAGCCTCAGGCTCAAAGCTTGGCTAATTCCCTTCTCATCACCTGCCCAGCACATACCTCAGACTGTATGGAACTGGGAACAAAGGTGACGATGCCAGGGCTCCTCTGGGAAACCACAGGGACAGCCTTGCCAAAGATGGCCTCTCGCTGTTTCCGATATACCTCCTGCAGCCTCTGGTTCCGCAGCTCCAGAGTGTGTGCGGCCAAGGCCTTCTGCTCCATGGCCTGTTGGCGTCGGGCCTGGGCCTTCTGACGCATGAAGTCATGCAATGACTCAGAGTTACGTGGCTGGCCCAGAGACTGCTGTGGCCTTGGGCAGGGTAGGGTCTCCAGTGTGTCTTGCTCCTTTGCTGGTTTGCTCTGAGGGAAGTCCTGGGCAGGCTCTGGCCAAGCTGGCTTGACTTTTGAGGGAGGAGGGCCAGCACTTTTGTCCTTACTGTGGGGACTCTGAACAGAGGCACTACTCCAGGGCCGCTGGAGAACAGGATGTGGCCTTGCCACAGAGCTCCATAGGCTGTACCCAGGAACCTCCCAGTCTGTACCAGCTGTGTAAGTCCTCTGTGAACAAGCTTGGCCAGCCAGAGTGCTCCAGGGTTGCTGTGAGAAGGGGCTTGACTTTTTAGGGGTGCTTCCAGACCTCTGGAAGGAGGGCTCCTGTCCTAGATTGTCCCAGGCCCTCTGTGGACTGGTTTGCCAAGCCAGGGCACTCCAGGGCTGCTGGGAGAAGGAGCCTGGCTTTTCTGGGGTGCTTCCAGGCCTCTGGAAGGAGGTGTGTTGTCCCTGTGCTGCCCAGGCTCTCTGTGGACAAGACTCCCGCTCAGCCGCTGCTTTCTTCCAGTGTTGCTGACTGTGCAAATTTCCAGCCCTGCCCAAGGAAGAGCACTTCCCTTCTGTTGCAGTCCAAGCACTCTTTGAGGAGCCCTGAATGTCCCAGGGGCTCTGGGGTCCCTGCTGGCTCTTCCCTGCCAGGTTCTGTGGCTTTGGTTTTGATGATGAGAGCTTCCTTGCCACCCTGGGGCGCCTGGCAAGCTCCAGACCAGTCTGGATTTGCTGGTGCAGGTCTTGTAGGATCTCCATGGCACCCTGGATAGTTCCTGACTGATCATGGAAAGCCAGGCTAGGTGTGTGCTCATAAACCTGCTGGTTACCACGGGCACAGGGAGGCTTAGACAACCAGGTGTGGACAGATGTGTCCCCGACGGTTCCTGCTTCCTTGTCAGAGCCTGCAAAGATGGACAATGAAGGAGTGTTGGAGTCTGTGGGCTGGGGGAAAGAACAGACCTGCTCCTCCATTCGGGCATCATGGGGGTGACCAGGGAGACCCTGGCCTTGGCCCCACAAGCTCCCTCTCAGTCTCCGCCCTCATGGTCAGCACACAGGAGGGCAAATGCTTTTGAATGAGCTACCAGCTCCACATGTGTTGGCAGAGTACATGGAAGGGCAGCAGGTGTCCCCCACAGGAGTGGTCATTTCCATCCGCTCTCTTCACAAAAGCCCAAGTAGCACATCTGTTCTCAAAGCTAAGAAAAGCTCTCTTCAGGTTTGTAAAGGTAATTATTCCCAAATGTCCATCTCTCAGGGAAATCTTGAGAGGCTGCCTAGTTACCACCCTCCCCCTGAAGAGGGGCAGCACAGAAATCTCTGTGCCCACCCACAAATGCCACAGCAAAACAAAAAAAAATGCCTTAGCAGGCTAAGGCTGAGGCAAGAGGTACCTAATTCTGTGGTGGGGGCCTTGCTCTGGAGCCGGGAGAGGGCAGGGGGGGGCCCAAGCAGCCGCCTCACCAGGGCTTGTCCTTTTCTCCAGGCGTACACACCAGTCAACTCAGAATCTTAAATAGAAAACACACAGCCGGACCACGGCCCTCAGACCACTGGCAATGGTTCATACTCCACTTCTGGAGACAACTTGGCATACCCCGCAAGGGCTCACAGGGAAACCCCTCACATCCAAGCCCCTGTGGGAACAAAGCCAGATGTTTAGTCACTAGCCAGCATGGGTGAGGAGCACCCCAGGGTGACTGATGGTGAACCCCAGGATCCTGTTCAGTGGCGAGGGTAATAAAGACTCCCCTACCAACAACTCTCCCCATGAGCCACTCCACACCAGCCTAAGCACACAGACCACACTTGACCAAGAACAATGGCAAGGCCGCAGCCTCAGGTGACACCTGCAACCAGCCACTCAGCCAGGGGCTCCTGCCAGGGCCACGACAGCAGCCATGTCACAACCACATACCTTAGCTGAGAAATTAATACGCTCTGAAGCTGGCCAGAATCACAGTAATGGGCCAGGATCAGAGATGGCGTTAGGCCTCCTAAACGGTCAGAAATAAATGACCAGCGTGGCTGAGCTGCCCGTAACAGACACTGTCATGTGACAAATACAGCCAATCGAGGTTTTACTCCATGATCTCAGATTGCAACCACCAATACCAACACTGACTGGCCACCATGATGACCCCAGTGATAGGGCCCACCAAAAACAGGAAGGAAGCGTGCCTTTCACCCACACTCGTATACACTTTCCCATGTGCTCAAAAGGCTCATTCTTACACACTCTCAAGCTATACTGCTCAGTTTCACACAGGCTCACATACACTCACAGGTTCACACAGGTTCACATGCTCTGTGGAAGCCTGTGCAAGACAGTTGTGAACTTACTGTAAATTACGGATGTGGCAGACTACAGTATGTTCTTCTTTGCCAGGTGGTGGTGGCACACGCCTTTAATCCCAGGATTTGGGAGGCAGAAGCAGGCAGAGCTCTGTGAATTGGAGGCCAGCCTGGTCTACAGAGTGAGTTCCAGGTCAGCCAGGCTGATTACACAGAGAAATCAAACACAGAAACAATAACAAAAGAATGTTCTGTCTCCAGAGAATGTGGACATGCCAGGGTACACCCATCATGTCCTTGCTTTAAAATGCATTCAACTATCATAATGTATGCAGTTCTTTCTAGAAGGCCACCTCGTGGGACGAACATTCTCCACTCTGCCCCATCCGTAGTTCACGGTAAGTTCACAGTTTTCTTACACAGGCTACCATAAGGCTCACACACAGACTCACACATTCACATGTTCACATGCTTGCACACACTCACACAGGTTCTCAGCTCATGATAATCCACATACTCATACATTCACATACAGGCTCACGTAATTCATATATGCTCATTCACATTAGCACACATATTACATATTTCCAAAATCTCATATGCTCACGAACGTGCACTCACTCATTCATACATTATCACACACTCAAATGCACAAGCAACCATATACACATGCTTTTTACACTCGCATGTGTGCAATGCACATGCACACACAGGCTCTCACACACACATGCTCACAGACATACTACTTTGGGTCCAACCAGCTCTGTAAAACTCAGATCACACCTGGTGTGTTCCCAGCCACTCCACCCACGCTCCTGCTCAAGGTGACACTATCTGAGGCTTGTAATCACATCTCCATGTGGACTCAGGCAGGACTTGCCCTGTTTCCTATGGCTAGCACATCATAGCTCAGACGATCCAGAGTACTGACCCCTGAGGGCAGTCTACCTGAGTTAAGTCCTTCTCAGTACTCCTCCTCCACTGACCTGACAGCTGTGAACTGAATTAGCAATCTGCCATAGTTTAGAAAATTAAGCCATTGGGGACTGGAGAGATGGCTCAGCAGTTAAGAGCACTGGCTGCTTCCTGGCTTTGGTCCAGCACCCACATGGCAGCTCACTAACTGCAGTTCCCAAGAAGCTTACACCCTCTTTTTAGGCACCCAGGCATGCAAGTAGTGCACAGACATACATGTAAGCAGAATGCCCAAACACATAAAATTTAAATTAAATATTTTTAAATTAAAAAAACCTCTCGAAAAGTAGTTAAATCATGATAGTTGTAAAATAGTCACTATCAGGCCAAAGAAAAACAAAGCCCTATTTTGCACAGACTGAGTGATCTCTTCAGCCCGAAAGAACTTTGCTGCACTGAGCTGTTCCAAGCTACTCAATTCTCCAGTCCTGAAACTACCTTTCTTGGGCACCCAGCCACACCCGCCATGGGGACAAGGCTTCCAGGCCATGCTTTCTCTAGGCCCCAACTTCTTAAACTGTAGGTCTTGGTCCCATATGGAGCTGCATACTCACAGACACAGACACACCACTCCCAGTCCAGCTAGCTCTGCAAAACTGAAATGTGGGGGCAGAAAACAATGGCTACAGTAAAAGGTTTCTAAACACACAGCATCTGTGGTAATTTGAATGTAATGGACCCTTATAAACTCATTCAGAGGTGTGGCTTTGTTGGAGTAGGTATGGTCTTATTGAAGGAAGTGTGTCACTGTGGGGGTGGGCTTTGAGGTCTCCTATGCTCAAGCTACGCCCAATGTAGGGGACAGTTCACTTCCTGTTGCCTACAGATCAAGATGTAGACATCTGAGCTCCTTCCCCAGCCCCATGTCTGCTGCGTGCTGCCATGTCCTGCCAGCCATGATGATAATGGACGAAACCTCTGAAACTGTAAGCAACCCCAATTAAATGTTTTTCTTTATAAGAGTTGCCATAGTCATTACGTCTCTTCACAGCAATGGAAAACTTAAGACAGAAGTTGGTATTAGGGACTGGGATATTGTTGTGAGAGGCCTCACCTTGCTTTGGTTAGAAGGAATATGGACCTTGGGACTATGAATTAGAAAGGCAGTTGAACCGTTTAAGTGCTGCTTAATGGGCCATTCTGGTAGGAACATGGAAGACAGTGGTACTGAATGTGATTTGATGAACTCTGGGAGCCTATCTCAAGAGGTTTCAGAGGAGAAGAATTTTAGTATGTTGCCTAGAGATCATTAATGTAATATTTTACAAGGTTCATATTTACAAGGCTCATTCTTACACATTCACAAGCTATAATGCTCAGTTTCACATGACTCACATACATACACAGGTCCACATGCTCTGTGGAAGCCTATGTAAAAAAGCTGTGAACTTATTGTAAACTATGGATGCAGCAGTGCACATCCATAGAACACACTGAGAGCCTATAGTTACAGAATGCTTTTGCCCTGTCCTAAAGTATACCTGAGGTGAAAGGGAAGAGTTCTGGATTAATGGCATCAGCTAAAGGAATCTCAAAACCATCTATCATAGACTCTATCATGTGGTTACTAGCATTAACTCTAATGTAGATTTATAATGAAAAGAAGCAAGCTGAGAAAGCAAATAAGCAAAATTGTACAGATTGAGAAAAGGGCCACCAGGAAGTGGAATGGAGCTAAATCCTGTGCTCAAGGAGATAAACAGATTAGGAAATGGAATAAAGGGAGTGGTGACCTCAAGATCTTGCCCCAAGGCCAAAGCATATGTCAGGGGTGGCCTAGAAAGGCCATTGCATGAAGCTATGAAGGTGAAGCCTGGATTGCCTTGGAGACCCCAAGATGTTGGAGACGCTGGAACCATGGGATACTTGCTGAGGAAAGCTACTAACAGGGAATGGAACAGCCCAAGAGGAAGAAGTGCATTGTAGTCAATAAAGCTGAAAGGAGATAGATCTAAAGAGTGTTTTGACATCAAACATGGAGATACAGAGTTTGGAGTTTTCCCAGCTGGTTTTTATTCTTGCTTTGGTCCAGTATTTCCTCACTATATTCCCCTTTGGAAAGGTATTGGATATCCTGTGTCATTATACATTGGAAGTATGTGATCTGGTTTTGATTTGATTTTATAGGGGATTATAGTTAAGAGGTTGGATGAATCTCAGAAGAGACTTTGAACTTTGAAACATTGGTAAGACTGTGATAGACTATGGGGACTTTTGAAGCTAGACTTTTGAACTTTTAAATGCATTTTGCATTATGATATTGTTACAAGTTTATGGGGACCATGGATTGGGATGTGGTAGTGTGAATGTAATTGGCCCCCATCAGCTCATAGGGAGTGGCAATACTAGGAAGTATGGCCTTGTTAGAGTAGGTGCGGTCTTGTTGGAGGAAGTGTGTCACTGTGGGGGTGGGCCTTGAGGTCTCCTATGCTCAAGCTACACCCAGTGTAACAGTTTACCTCCTGTTGCATCCAGATCAAGATGTAGAACTCTCAGTTCCTTCCCCAGAACCATGTCTGCCTGCATGCCGCTGTGTCCCACCATGATGATAATGGACTAAACCTCTGAAACTGTAAGGCAGCTCCAATTAAATGTTTTCCTTTATAAAAGTTGCATGGTCATGGTGTCTCTTCACAGCAATGGAAACCCTATTTTAATGCAAAATCAATTTAAAAATCCAATGCATCATGAATCCAGGATGTTCCTGGCAGTGCTCCCCTATGTTACATCACAAAGATTCACAGCAGCCTCAGTTCTGAACCCATGGCAGACACACTGTGCATGCTGTCATTCCATACAACTCCAACAGATACAACCTGAAGTGCCTCAGCTAGATCCCAGATCATTGCATCTCATAAACCACAGTGATTTTACTATATTCACAAAGCATTTTGTCTTTCTAGAGACAAAGTGGTTTTTATTATAAAATTGTATTTCCCTATGACCATTCATCAGTATGTGAGTCTCAAATCAGTACAGCTGAATTATACTGTGTTAGAGTGATTTAGTTTTTCAAGACAGGGTTTCTCTCTGTAGTCCCGGAACTCACTCTGTAGGCCAGACTCGCCTTTAACTCAGAGATCTGCCTACCTCTGCCTCCCAAGTTCAAGTATTTTTTTTTCAAGTTCAAGTATTAAAGGTGTGTGCCACTACTGCCCCATAGAGTATTTGATTTTTAAAACTGCTCTTTGAGTCTTGGAAAGAGCAGGGATACAAGGAACATACCTAAACATAATAAAGGCAATA